>JAEIHY010005895.1:0-17009 GCA_018904565.1 Drosophila tsacasi
ACACACGCCCTTAAAAATTTACCAAAAATTCAACGAACCTCAAATACCCCAAAGAAAAAAACCTAATCTTCATTTGAATGTGAGAAGAAGAAATCCAACACAAAAAAAAATATATATACAGTGGCCCTTGGGGCTATTGGCCTGCTGGATTTCACATGTCAATCAAAAATCAATTTTTTCGTACACTTCGTGCGTGCGTGTGTGTATTTTGTTTTTCTTTCAGGCCAATTTCAATTTAATGTAATTTACTCGAAAACCTTTCAAAGGTACAACAAAAAAAGAGGGGTCTTGGTCGAATCGAAGATCTCCCCAAAGAGTTTGTTCTGTTTTTGGGACGACGGCATTCGATGTGTTGACTATTTAAAGAGTTGCTTCGGTTGGTGCCTTTTAATTGTTTAATTTAATTAAATGCTCTTTAATGGTCTTAATTAGCGCTGGGCGAGGGGCGTGGTCGGTCTTGTCTTATATATTGGCCTTTTAAGGTGCTCCCGGCCAAAAAGCAAACCCGTTTTAATGGCTAAAACCCAGCAACAACAACGGCGGCGAACTGGAAACAATTCTCAAGAATCTCAATGCAGTTGGACTTTCGGTTCGGCGGCTGGCTTACAAGGCACAAACAAATTAAGTTTAAATCACATTAAAAACAGCGTATAAGAATGAAAGAAGAAGAAGCAGCAGTACAAAATCAAAGTGAACAGAAAAACTCGGCCCATAAAAGAGAGTCCCCAGCGAGAGATACTTCCACTCCATTGGGGTTTTTTTATATTATATTTTCTTGTATTTTTTTTTTTTGTGTGCTGTTGTTTGTGGTAACATGAACCAAAAAACCGGTTGAAACTCCTCTAAGCAATTGTGGCAGAGCCAGAAAGAGACAACGACGACCAATCCACGCATACTCACGAACCACCGTCCTCAGATTGAGATACAAATCCAGATCCGAATCCGATTCCGAATCCGAATCCCATTCCAAGTCCGAACAGTAAAAACGGAAGTTCAAGAGAGACAGATTTTATGGTTTCTCTTGAACTTAATTACTGTCGTTAGTTGTCCCGATTTTATTATTATTGCCGTTCTATTTAGGATTTCTTATTTCCTATTTCTAAGTTCCCATTTCTTAGTTCCCATTTCTTATTTCCTATTTCGTACTTCCTATTTTTCAGATGCATGTGTCCCACGGGCTATACAGGAAAGGATTGTGATACCAAGTACAAGCCCTGCTCACCATCGCCCTGTCAAAATGGTGGAATATGTCGGTCCAATGGCCTGACCTACGACTGCAAATGTCCCAAAGGTAAGTTGGAATGAAAAAACATACATATATCACTCTTAAATTATAAAACTTAAAGTAGATCAAAAGTTAGCTTAAACTAAAATATTTAAAGCCTTCTTCTTCAATACCAAGTTGTATGTCTGTAGTCTTTGTATAAACCAAGTTACCTGGGATGGTATTTCAACAAATTAAGGATTGAACTCAGATGGTATGGTAAAAAGCCAAGCTTGGTACTTAAAAACCAGGCTAAACTTCTATAAAACCCTTTAGATTTTAAGATTGCTAGCCTGTTTTTAGGTTACAAAATACTCAAAATACCAATTATTATAATAAAAATTGATATTTCTACGATTTTAACCAATAATTCTAAATTTATAGTATAATAGCTACCTCCATACCTAAATTCAAAGCTTTAACTTAGCTGGAAGACAAGTTACAATGGGTTAGTTACCAGTCTTTCCCACAAAAAAGAAATACACCGTGTTTCCTTCTAAGTAAGCATTTGCTTACCCCCAAGCAGCAAATTAGATTTGCTTACCTTACCAACTCTCCATCAGTTATCAGTTATTAGAGCCTTGATTCTCGATCTGAGCAAGCCCAACCCGAGGCATCAGGTTCTCAGCAATCAGCGGAGAAAATGTGTTTCGCCGTTCCGATGAGAACGCTTCTCAGTGCGCCGCCTATCGATAGCCAGTTATCGATTATGGTGAGTCATGACTGCATGACATGCCACGAGCCAAAAGGGGGGAGCAGGAGGAGGAGAGAAATAAGAGAAAAAGGCGCCCACGCCAAAGTATCTGAAGTAGCTGGCTGCCACAAGGGGCAAACTCGTTTGTCAGCATCAAAAAAAATAAAAAAAAGGGGAATTTGACCAGCCCAGCAGCAGCATCATTCATCAGTTTTTTTTTTTTTTGCCACTGCAACTTTTACATTGCAGCTCATTTCCATTTCCATTCCATTCCATTCCGCCGTTCCGCGAGCATTAAAAATTTTAAAAGATCGTGGCCTCATCGCAGAGCGCGGCTTCTTTCTTCGTTTCCTCAGCCCTCTCTTCTTCCCTCTCTTGATCTTTCTTCTGGCGGTTTCTTCAGCTTCCTTGGTTGCTTTATTGGGTTTCCTTGGCTGATAGTGTTGCATGACCTCCTTAGGGCGTATCTCTGTGCTTAAGCATCCAATTCACCCAGAAGATCATGGCAGAAACGAGAAAGACATGGGATAAATTATACCCAGGACTTGAAATTGCCGTAATTGTCGCAGTGATGGTAATCTCTGTGTATTTACATATACATACATATGTACATAGATATATTTCTTGAAGTATAAACTATCTCGGGAATTTATTTAAAAGATTTACTTTAGAGTGCAATAAAGTTATTTGTATCGACAACATAAACGATCTAGACAACATTAAGCCTTTGAACTCGTTTTATAGTTTTTATTAATCCACAAGATTGGGAAAACTTCCACCCATAGATTATAATTTCCACTTCCCTCCTCCCTCTCTCTTTTTATCCACAACTTTTTAACCTTCTGCCGTCAATTGTCGCCCATTCAGTGTTTTTCTTGTTGTAATTCTTATTCATCATGTAAATTGCTTGGATTGCATACAGTCGTATACATAAACATGTTTGTGCTTGTGTGTGTGCACGTTTGTGCATGTGTGTTTTGTGTGCAATTTTCAATTAATTCATTTCAATTGATGCGAATTGCACACGACAATTTACAAAAAGCTGCAGTAACTGCAGCGAGGGGAGATACAGCAATGTGATAAGTCTGGCCTTTTAATTGCGGCCAATCAAAAATTCTAATGACACAAAACTGAGCGGAAGAATTGCAATAAATAGATTGGGGATCAGCCAAGGATCGTGCGAAAGTGTGACCAAAACGATATTTATTGTGTGTATTTTAGAAGAGTCGTAATAATGTTCTAAGATAAGCTAATATACGAATGAAGGGATGCGTTTACAGCTAAAAAAAAAAAACTGGTGACGAAGGCTTTATTTATTTTATTTTGAAACCCCTTTTTTATGTGGATTTACTGTAGATTTTGTTTAATCAATGAGATACTTTGAGCGTAGCTTAAGATCGTGTGAAAGTGTGACCCAAGTCAGAATTTGCTCTCATTTATTGCACTGGGAAAATGTACGCCTTTTTCGTACTTTGTGTGGTTTTTTTTTGTGGCCCATTGAGCAATCTTAACCGAATTACAACAGCCAGCGAACAAGCCAACAACGAAACCGACACGACACGACACGAATCGCCCTGTGGACATCACGTTGCAACTTGCAATAAGAGCAAAAAGGCAAAAAAGAAAAAAAAAACAATTTGGAATTTGGGTGGGGTAGAAGGGAGGGGAGGAGCACAGGTTTAAAATGCACCCATTATGCAAAGTAGAGAAAGAACAAGAGATGTTGAAGATGTCGTTGGCTGGGAGAAATATCAAAGTAAAAATATACCCAATCCAACAATTTTAAAAATACCAACAGAAAATATGAATATTTTACACAAAATGTAGCTTCTTCATTTTGATTTTTCTCTTTCTGTTTATGTTTCCCCCGCTTCCTTTTTGTTTTCCTTCCTGTTGGTTTTTTAAGACAGCAACAAGTTGTAGTCGCAAATAAAATAAAAATAATAACAAATGCCGCCGCCTAACACAGGCAAATATTTTCCTGCACTCTTCCACATGTGCATACATACATACATATGTACATACATACATACATATGTATGCATTTATGTACGGATGTATGTTTGCACATGTGGCCCTTCTTTTGTGGCATTAAAAAACCGACCAAGCAAGAAAAATCATAAAGAAAAAACAAAGCTCGTGGGCGAGACTGAGAGAGAGCTCTACATAACAAATATATCTGTATGTATGGATGTATGGATGTAGGAAAATACCATTGCAGTGCGATTTAAATCCTCCAACACACACACCAATATAAATAAAGCGCAATGAACGAAGTCCAAAAACTCGATCGCTTAAAAGAGAGAGAGTAATAGCGTGGGGAAGGAGGAATGGGGGAGAGCGTCGCGAGAGCGTTTCAATTTGAGAGAGCGGAAAAAAAACGAAGCGCGCGCAGCATAAACAGCATTTTTTCATTGTTGTGCGAGAGAGACAGAGGAAGATAGCTTGGCGCGCATTCGAAATAGTTGACCGCGGCAGCGACGCCGGCAGAGGCTTGGGGCTCGCGAGATATGAGACCGTGGGAAAGAACAACCAAAGACGTGTTGTGTGCTGGGTGCTTTGTGTGTGTTTGTGTGTATGTACACATGTATGTTGGCACAGTGGCGTTCAAATATATAGCAGATAATTAATGAACGAAAAATATGTTTTTAAAATCACTACCGAACAGCAACACAACAGACATTTCCGACCATATTTTCATATTACTTGAGTCATGGCCATTTTGTATTATTCTTGAATTTCGGTTTTAATTTGATCAAGATCGGAGTACTATATCATATACATACATATGTGGCTGTCATAGGAACGGAATTAGATTAAATTATAGTGATGCAATTGAAAGCTGCAAGGGCATTAAACCTTTCTTGTTTTACTTAACATTTAGCAGTTTAAAAAATATGAGGTTAACAATAATAAAATGTTATTAGCAGCCAAATTTAGTCTTACTTAAATTTGTACAAGCTAAATAGACAGTTTTTCTAATAAACTTAATAGTGATATTATTATTTATATTATATTAATCTATTTGAATGCCCTGTCTTGTACGCATATGCGGCTTGTGTCTTGTGTCTATATGCGGCTGCCTGTGTGCGTGCTTTTGCCTTGCCTTGTCTGTTTTCACGTTACATTTTGTTTGCCCATTCGCTTCGCATGCGCAGCCGCTAAAAGCGAAGCGCAGGCGCAGCAAACTCAAGAGAGGGGGGCGAAACCGAAGAGGGAGCAAGAGAGTTTATCAGGTAAACGGAAAATCCAAGAAATATATGTATAGTGAGGGAGAGCGAGAGATCGTGCGACGCCGGCTCTCTCCCTCTCTGGAAAACAAAACAAACATGTGCAGCACAGCTGCAAAGCATTCCTTAGCAATAACAACAAGAACAACAACAACGATGAAAACTGAAATACAAGCAACAACTTTAAGCGGCCGTTGCGTTTTGTCCGGCTGCTTCGCCCTGCTCTTTATGTTGTTATTAGTGTTGTTGTTGTTGCTACTCAACCACTTTTTGTTGTCTTCTCCATTCCTGCTTGTGTGTTGTTGTTGTGGCTTTAAACGTTTTCGTTTATTGAAGCATTTTATGATGTTGCCATAAATCTGATTATGCACTCGATTGCACAGTGGAAAGAGGATATAAGGGAGCGATCAGAAGATATAGGAAAGGATAAGAGTAGAGAAAGAGAGTGAGAAAGAGAAGAGAAGAGAAGATAATATATCCAAGATAAGGGTCAGTGTGACCGTTTTCTGTTTAATATTTGGAATATGCTGTTTTGAGATGGTCAGTACTTTTTAAAGTATTTCCACTTTACCAAAGAAAATTATTATTAAATTTATGGCGTAGGGAAATTTGTTAATTGTATTAAGTAACACCTATCAAAGGATAATAATAGAACTGTAAGCTTTCTTTCTCCGTTCTCCCTTATATTCGCACTTCTAGTGCTGCCAAAAAGTAGGCTGTGTCAAATTTTAGGCCTCAAATACGTTTCTTAATTACTTAATTCAACCTTAAAGCTTATAATTTAAAATGAAATGAGTAAAACATTGAATTCTAATTGATTGTTTGATGTTTTTTTCCAGGCTTCGATGGCAAGAACTGCGAACAGAACTTCGACGATTGTGTGGGCCATCTTTGCCAAAACGGCGGCACCTGCATCGACGGCATCTCGGACTACAGCTGCAGCTGTCCGCCAAACTTTACGGGTCGCTACTGCCAGGTGGATGTGGACGAGTGCGCCCAGAGGGAGCACCCGGTGTGCCAGAACGGAGCGACCTGCACCAACACGCACGGCTCGTACAGCTGCATCTGCGTCAACGGCTGGGAGGGACCCGACTGCAGCGTCAACACCGATGACTGCAAGCAGGCGGCCTGCTTCTACGGCGCCACCTGCATCGACGGAGTGGGCAGCTTCTACTGCCAGTGCACCAAGGGCAAGACGGGACTGCTGTGTCACCTGGACGATGCCTGCACCTCGAATCCCTGCCACGCGGACGCCATTTGCGACACCAGCCCCATCAACGGCTCCTACGCCTGCTCCTGCGCCACCGGCTACAAGGGCGTGGACTGCTCCGAGGACATCGACGAGTGTGGCCAGGGATCGCCGTGCGAACACAACGGCATTTGCGTCAACACCCCGGGCAGCTATCGGTGCAATTGCTCGCAAGGATTCACCGGACCGCGCTGCGAGACGAACATCAACGAGTGCGAGTCGCATCCGTGCCAGAACGAGGGCAGCTGCCTGGACGATCCCGGCACCTTCCGGTGCGTCTGCATGCCCGGCTTCACCGGCACCCAGTGCGAGATCGATATCGACGAGTGCCAGTCGAATCCCTGTCTGAACGACGGCACCTGCCACGACAAGATCAACGGCTTCAAGTGCAGCTGTGCCCTGGGCTTCACCGGGGCCCGGTGTCAGATAAATATCGACGATTGCCAGTCGCAGCCGTGCCGGAATCGCGGAATTTGCCACGACTCCATAGCGGGCTACAGCTGCGAGTGTCCGCCCGGCTACACCGGCACCAGCTGCGAGATCAACATCAACGACTGCGACTCGAATCCCTGCCACCGGGGCAAGTGCATCGACGACGTGAACAGCTTCAAGTGCCTGTGCGATCCCGGCTACACGGGCTACATCTGCCAGAAGCAGATCAACGAGTGCGAGTCGAACCCGTGCCAGTTCGACGGCCACTGCCAGGACCGCGTGGGCAGCTACTTCTGCCACTGCCAGCCCGGCACCAGCGGCAAGAACTGCGAGATCAATGTGAACGAGTGCCACAGCAATCCGTGCAACAACGGGGCCACCTGCATCGACGGCATCAACTCGTACAAGTGCCAGTGCGTGCCCGGTTTCACCGGCCAGCACTGCGAGAAGAATGTGGACGAGTGCATCAGCAGTCCGTGTGCCAACAATGGCGTCTGCATTGACCAGGTGAATGGCTACAAGTGCGAGTGTCCGCGCGGCTTCTACGACGCCCACTGCCTCAGCGACGTGGACGAGTGCGCCTCGAATCCGTGCGTGAACGGAGGTCGCTGCGAGGACGGGATCAACGAGTTCATCTGCCACTGCCCGCCCGGCTATGCCGGCAAGCGCTGTGAGCTGGACATCGACGAGTGCAGCAGCAATCCCTGCCAGCACGGCGGCACCTGCTACGA
This sequence comes from Drosophila tsacasi, assembly GCA_018904565.1. Taxonomy (NCBI): domain Eukaryota; kingdom Metazoa; phylum Arthropoda; class Insecta; order Diptera; family Drosophilidae; genus Drosophila; species Drosophila tsacasi. The sequence goes on from JAEIHY010005895.1 coordinate 7,601, forward strand.
CAAGCTGAACGCCTTCAGCTGCCAGTGCATGCCGGGCTACACGGGCCAGAAGTGCGAGACGAATATCGACGACTGTGTGACGAATCCGTGCGGCAACGGCGGCACCTGCATCGACAAGGTCAACGGCTACAAGTGCGTCTGCAAGGTGCCCTTCACGGGCCGCGACTGCGAGAGCAAGATGGATCCCTGCGCGAGCAATCGGTGCAAGAACGAGGCCAAGTGCACGCCCAGCTCCAACTTCCTGGACTTCTCCTGCACCTGCAAGGTGGGCTACACGGGTCGCTACTGCGACGAGGACATCGACGAGTGCGCCCTCAGCTCGCCGTGCCGTAACGGCGCCAGTTGCCTCAACGTGCCGGGCTCCTATCGCTGCCTCTGCACCAAGGGCTACGAGGGACGGGACTGCGCCATCAACACGGACGACTGCGCCTCGTTCCCGTGCCAGAACGGCGGCACCTGCCTGGACGGCATCGGGGACTACGACTGCCTCTGCGTGGACGGGTTCGATGGCAAGCACTGCGAGACGGACATCAACGAGTGCATCAGCCAGCCGTGCCAGAACGGAGCCACCTGCAGCCAGTATGTGAACAGCTACACCTGCACCTGTCCGCTGGGCTTCAGCGGCATCAATTGCCAGACCAACGACGAGGACTGCACGGAGAGCTCCTGCCTGAACGGCGGCAGTTGCATCGACGGCATCAATGCCTACAACTGCAGCTGCCTGTCGGGCTTCTCGGGTGCCAACTGTCAGTACAAGCTGAACAAGTGCGACTCGAGTCCGTGCCTGAACGGCGCCACCTGCCACGAGCAGCGGGACGAGTACACGTGCCACTGCCCCAGCGGCTACACCGGCAAGCAGTGCTCCGAGTACGTGGACTGGTGCGGCCAGTCGCCCTGCGAGAACGGAGCCACCTGCAGCCAGATCAAGCACCAGTTCAGCTGCAAGTGCTCCGCCGGGTGGACGGGCAAGCTGTGCGATGTGCAGACCATCTCCTGCCAGGACGCGGCGGACAGGAAGGGCCTCAGCCTGCGGCAGCTGTGCAACAACGGGACGTGCAAGGACCACGGCAACAGCCACGTCTGCTACTGCTCGCAGGGCTACGCGGGCAGCTACTGCCAGCAGGAGATCGACGAGTGCCAGTCGCAGCCGTGCCAGAACGGCGGCACCTGCCGCGACCTGATCGGAGCCTACAAGTGCGACTGCCGGCAGGGCTTCCAGGGGCAGAACTGCGAGCTCAACATCGACGACTGTGCGCCGAATCCCTGCCAGAACGGCGGCACCTGCCACGACCTGGTGAAGAACTTCAGCTGCAGCTGCCCGCCCGGCACTTTGGGCATCATCTGTGAGATCAACAAGGACGACTGCGAGCCTGGAGCCTGCCACAACAACGGCAGCTGCATCGATCGCGTCGGCGGCTTCGAGTGCGTCTGCCAGCCGGGCTTCGTGGGCGCGCGCTGCGAGGGCGACATCAACGAGTGCCTCAGCAATCCCTGCTCCAACGCCGGCACCCTCGACTGCGTCCAGCTGGTGAACAACTATCACTGCAACTGCCGGCCCGGCCACATGGGTCGCCACTGCGAGCACAAGGTCGACTTCTGCGCCCAGAGCCCGTGCCAGAATGGCGGCAACTGCAACATCCGGCAGAGCGGCCACCACTGCATCTGCAACAACGGCTTCTACGGCAAGAACTGCGAGCTGAGCGGCCAGGACTGCGACTCGAATCCCTGTCGCGTGGGCAACTGTGCTGTGGACGAGGAGGACGGCTTCGGGTATCGCTGCGAGTGCCCCAAGGGCACCGCCGGCGAGCACTGCGAGGTGGACACCCTGGACGAGTGCTCGCCGAATCCCTGCATGCAGGGCGCCGCCTGCGACAATCTGCTCGGCGACTTTGACTGCCTCTGTCCGAGCAAGTGGCGGGGCAAGCGCTGCGACATCTATGATGCTTCTTATGCTGGCTGGGGCGGCGGCTCCTCCGTTGGCTCCTCCGGTGGCAACGATCGCTATGCCGAGGATCTGCAGCAGCAGCGAGCGCTGTGTGAAAAGCGGGGCTGCGCGGAGAAGCAGGGCAACGGCATCTGCGATGTGGAGTGCAACAGCTACGCGTGCAACTTCGACGGCAACGACTGCTCGCTGGGCATCAATCCGTGGGCAAACTGCTCCGCCCACGAGTGCTGGAACAAGTTCAAGAACGGCAAGTGCAACGAGGAGTGCAACAACGCCGCCTGCCACTTCGACGGCCACGACTGCGAGATGAAGCTGAAGAGCTGCAACGTCCTGTACGACGCCTACTGCCAGAAGCACTACGGCGACGGCTTCTGCGACTACGGCTGCAACAACGCCGAGTGCAGCTGGGACGGTCTGGACTGCGAGAACAAGACCCAGTCGCCGGTCCTGGCCGAGGGCGCCATGTCCGTGGTGATGCTCATAAAGCTCGAGCAGTTCCGTGAGATTCAGGCGCAGTTTCTGCGCAACATGAGCCACATGCTGAGGACGACGGTGCGTTTGAAGAAGGACTCCATGGGCCGCGACATCATTATACCCTGGAAGGACAATGTCCGCGTGCCGGAGATCGAGGACACGGACTTTGCGCGCAAGAACAAGATCCTCTACACGCAGCAGGTCTACCAGACGGGCATCCAGATCTATTTGGAGATCGACAATCGCAAGTGCACCGAGTGCTTCACGCACGCCGTCGAGGCGGCCGAGTTCCTGGCCGCCACCGCAGCCAAGCACCAGCTGCAGAAGGACTTCCCCATCTACAGCGTGCGCGGCATTAAGAATCCCGGCGACGAGGACAACGGCGAACCGCCGGCGAATGTGAAATATGTCATCACAGGCATCATTCTCGTGATCCTTGTGCTGGCCTTCTTCGGCATGGTCCTCAGCACGCAGCGGAAGCGAGCGCATGGCGTCACCTGGTTCCCCGAGGGCTTCCGGGCCCCGGCCGCCGTCATGTCCCGCCGCCGCCGCGATCCCCACGGCCAGGAGATGCGCAACCTGAACAAACAGGTGCAGATGCAGGCGCAGGGCGTGGGCCAGCCCGGCGGCCACTGGTCGGACGATGAGAGCGATATGCCGCTGCCCAAGCGACAGCGCAGCGATCCCGTCTCCGTGGTGGGGCTGGGCAACAACGGCGGCTATGCCAGCGACCACACGATGGTCAGCGAGTACGAGGAGGCGGACCAGAGGGTCTGGTCGCAGGCCCACCTCGACGTGGCCGATGTGCGCGCCATAATGACGCCGCCGGCGCATCAGGATGGCGGCAAGCACGACGTCGACGCCCGGGGACCGTGCGGCCTCACGCCGCTGATGATTGCTGCCGTGCGAGGCGGCGGCCTGGACACCGGCATCGAGGACATTGAGAACAACGACGACAGCACCGCTCAGGTGATATCCGATTTGCTGGCGCAGGGCGCCGAACTGAACGCCACCATGGACAAGACGGGCGAGACGTCGCTCCACCTGGCCGCACGCTTCGCCCGGGCGGATGCCGCCAAGCGGCTGCTGGACGCCGGCGCCGATGCCAATTGTCAGGACAACACGGGAAGGACGCCGCTGCATGCCGCCGTGGCTGCGGATGCCATGGGCGTCTTCCAGATTCTCCTGCGCAATCGGGCCACCAATCTGAATGCGCGCATGCATGACGGCACCACGCCTTTGATCCTGGCCGCCCGCCTGGCCATCGAGGGCATGGTTGAGGATCTGATAACGGCGGACGCGGACATCAATGCCGCCGACAACTCCGGCAAGACGGCGCTGCACTGGGCGGCGGCTGTGAACAACACGGAGGCAGTGAACATCCTGCTGATGCATCACGCCAACCGGGACGCGCAGGACGACAAGGACGAGACGCCGCTGTTTCTCGCCGCCCGCGAGGGCAGCTACGAGGCCTGCAAGGCCCTGCTGGACAACTTCGCCAACCGCGAGATCACCGACCACATGGACCGCCTGCCCCGCGACGTGGCCAGCGAGCGGCTGCACCACGACATCGTCCGGCTGCTCGACGAGCATGTGCCGCGCTCCCCGCAAATGCTCAGCATGACGCCGCAGGCCATGATCGGCTCTCCGCCGCCGGGCCAGCAGCCGCAGTTGATCACCCAGCCGACGGTCATCTCGGCGGGCAATGGGGGAGGAAATGGAGGCAATGGCGGCGCCGGCGCTGGCAAGCAGAGCAGCCAGGCGGCCAAGCAGAAGGCCGCCAAGAAGGCGAAACTCATCGAGGGCAGCCCGGACAACGGGCTCGATGCCACGGGCGGCAGTCTGCGGCGCAAGGCCAGCTCAAAAAAGACAAGTGCGGCCTCAAAAAAGGCATCGGCGGCGGCGGCGGCAGCGGCGGCAGCCGGTGGCCTGAATGGCCTCAATCCCGGCCAGCTGCAGGGATCAGCTGCTGCGGCGGCGGCGTCGGCACAAGCAGTGGCGGCGGCACAAGCAGCGGCAGCGGCAGCAGCGGTGGCGGCGGCCATGTCCCACGACCTGGACGGCGGTGGCTCGCCGGTGGGCGTGGGCCTGGGCGGGAATCTGCCCAGTCCGTACGACACCAACTCGATGTACTCGAACGCGATGGCCGCCCCGCCGCCGAACAGCAACGCGAATACGGGGGCCAAGCAGCCGCCGAGCTATGAGGATTGCATCAAGGTGGGTTTCGGGGGTGAGATTGGAGGGGGAAGTAAATATTTATTAACTTATCTTTTCTCTTCGCTTTCCAGAATGCGCAATCAATGCAGTCTTTGCCGGGCAACGGCCTGGACATGATTAAGCTGGACAACTACGGCTACTCGATGGGCTCGCCATTTCAGCAGGAGCTGCTCAACGGGCAAGGACTCGGGATGAATGGCCAGCGGAATGGCAACGGAGGAGGAGTTGGAGGAGTAGGAGGCGGCTCTGGCCTTCCGGGCGTTGTGGGACTCTGCAATCTGAGCGGCCTGACCGGCGGTGGTAATGGGAACAGTCACGAGCAGGGGCTCAGTCCGCCGTACTCCAACCAGTCGCCGCCGCACTCGGTGCAGAGCAGTCTGGCGCTATCGCCGCATGCCTATCTGGGTGAGTGTTTATCCTTCTTATTATTATTTATACTTCCCGAAGGATGAAATTAATTTAGAATGTGAAATTCCTTTACCTTTAGGCTCACCTTCCCCGGCCAAGTCGCGACCCAGCCTGCCCACCTCCCCCACCCACATCCAGGCGATGCGGCACGCCACCCAGCAGAAGCAGTTCGGCGGCAGCAGCCTCAACAGCCTGCTGGGCGGCGCCAATGGTGGGAGCGTCAACGGCGGCGTCGTCGGAGGAGGCTTAGGGCCTCAAAACTCACCCGTCAGCCTTGGCATTATCTCGCCCACGGGCAGCGATATGGGCATCATGCTCGCCCCGCCACAGTCCTCGAAAGGCAGTGCAATAATGCAAACGCTAACCCCCCAACAGCAGCAGCAGCAGCAACAGCAACAACAGCAGCAGCAACAACAGCAGCAGCAACAACAGCAACAGCAGCAGCAACAGCAGCAACAGCAGCAGCAGCAGCAGCTGGGAGGCCTGGAGTTCGGTTCAGCAGGCATGGACCTCAATGGATTTTGTGGATCTCCGGGTAAGTTTCGAAGGGAAGAATCCCTCAAAGTCTCAACGAACCAAAGAACTAGTGAGATGGTTCTGAGTTGCGGATAGCGCAAGGCCTCCTGTGGAAGTTAGCTGCGAATAGCAACTAGTCCAGAATAAGCAGTCCCGGACAACAGCGGGTGCCACACCGTTTGTAGAACCGACAAGGCGCGTGCCTGACCGTCTTTAACACAGTCTTTAACAGTCTCACGCACTCCATACTTCCTACACGCTATAACACGCTATAGCAAAAGGACCTAGGAATGTTTGGAGTTGAGCAAAGGATCTCCCCGAATAGTCACGGGTTTCCTGACTGCGCAAGCATCTGCATAATCTCAAGATAGGGGAGGACAGACTTTGTCTTTGCAGACTTTGTGTGGAAGAAGATGAGACTCCGGAACACCTGCTTGAGGAGTGCCCAGCTATCAGTCGCTTGAGGCTAGCCCACTTGGGGGGCCTTACACTCACCACACACAGGAAATGAGGGCTCTTCGACCAGGCGACATCATCGCATTCTTGTGATCGATTGAACTGCTCGAGGAGCTAAAGCTCAGACGCTAGGACGAGGGCACAATAGAGCCTAGTGCTCGCAGTGCATAATCCTCTTTTTATATCATTATTATTATTATTATTTAAACTCAACTTAACTCAATATTCCTCCTCCCTCCTCCTTGCAGACTCATTTCACTCGGGTCAAATGAATCCGCCCTCGATACAAAGTTCAATGTCCGGGTCATCGCCGTCGACCAACATGCTGTCGCCGTCGTCGCAGCACAACCAGCAGCAGGCCTTCTACCAGTACCTAACGCCACCCAGCCAGCACTCGGGCGGCCATACGCCGCAGCACTTGGTCCAGACGCTGGACAGCTACCCGACGCCATCGCCCGAGTCGCCAGGACATTGGTCCTCCTCCTCGCCGCGCTCGAACTCCGATTGGAGCGAGGGCGTCCAGTCGCCGGCGGCCAATAATCTGTACATCTCCGGTGGCCATCAGGCCAATAAGGGATCGGAGGCCATTTATATTTGACCATAAGCGAGGACTGGAAAAGGGGAAAGGGTAAGGGGAAAGGGTAAGGGAAATGGGAAGGGGAAATGGGGGAAGGGAAACTGGGAACTGGGACTGTAACACGGGAACTGGCGAATCTAGAGGATCGCAGGGATTGCAAACAGGGACTCTTAAAGAGTCCCCCAAGGCTACACACACACACACGTTCTATATCTAAAATGCTAGCTATATATGAATATATATAGTAATATATAGTAATATATATACCAGGTATTTGTAATTCCCCAACAACTCTCTACGATTTATGTGTAGAATTCTTTGCCACGACTTGTTCTTTTTTTTTTATATATTATATTTAATTTAAAAGGAGAGGAAACGCAGAAACTTAACTTAAATTATATGAATTATTATGCTTGTTGTACAGTGCGCCGATCACGTAGATATATCTTCTATTCAGTGAGTTAAGAGCTCGCCCTGTGGCGCATTTTATTTAATTGTCGTAACGTCATCGTAGCTTCCAGTAAACCGAACAGATAGCATATAGGATAGTGAGGATAGTGAGGATATTAGGGATAGTAAGGTTAGTAAGCATAATGAAGAAGCAAACCTAAACTTAGCGCAAATTCTGATTCAAGAACGTTTCTAGGTGTAAGCCATGCATTTTATCATTTAAGCTAAGGCTAAGTTTTAATCGAATTCCGCATTCAACTGATGGATGATGGCCCCCCATATATATGGTACATCTATAACGTAGTTCTGTAGGTCTCGAAACTGAAGTGCTTATATAAACGAAATTGTTAGACGTAAAAACTGCTGCATCGAACGAACTATTTTTTTTACACCACGTTTTTTTTTTTTATTACTATTACTATTATTATTATTATTATTATTATTACTATTACTACTATTATGTATTATTACATAGTGACTAAGCTGTAAACTGTAAAAAGATTCTCATAACTGTTTGATTTAAGTCGACAAAGCGAAGGGAAAGTGGCGAGAATTGTATCACCGCCGTCGTATAATTTAATAATAATAATAATAATTACAAGATTTAAAGGGGGAACGAGAAAAATACGGCAACAACTGGCCGCCAAGTTTTTTATATATGTTTAAGGCAACGACGCACCCTTTGTGTACGATCTAAGCTAATAGATATTAATATATATATTTTCAAAAAATATACAAAAGACAAAAAAAGACACTACAAATTTGAAAATACGAAAACGATTTTCATGTTCCCATTTTAGAGTTTTTTTTTTTTTTTATTTCAACTGTATCCCTTTTTTGTTCGTCGTCCCGTCTATATATATATTTTTTAGATATATATTTTTTGTGTACATCGTTTTTAAAGTGTAAATTGTAAAATTACTTGTTTTCCTAACGCAAAACTCCAAGACAGCAAGCGAAAATGCGCGCAGCCCCTTTTTGACATAAATAATAAATATTAAAAATTATTTTAAAACAAATGTGTGTTTGCATTTTTATTACAGCATGTGGGGGGGATCAAGGAGTAGTATCCTTCTCTGTGAAATTCGAATTTTTATAGCTTTGCAGGGTATTATAATTCCAGTCAGAAGTTTGCAACGCAGTGAAGAGGACACATTTTCGATCCTATAAATCATATATATTCTTGATCAATTTAACATATTTTTAGCTTAGTTAATATATTTATAAGCATTCATTTTCCCACAAATTATCTTATAAAATGATGGACAAATATTAAAAATTGTAATACTGCTTTCGGGGTATTAAATATTAGTCAAAAGCACAGAACAATTTGAAGGACTTGTTTCCGACTCTATAAAACATGTATATACTTGATCAGCATCGACAGCCGAGCCGATCTAGTCGTGTCTGGTAGAAAAAAAAAGATTAAAATTTTGTTCGACATTTTTAAGGGGTTTAATTGTTAAAATTAGAGGAGAAAAATTTGCAGAACAATTAGTTTTAAAATAAATTAAAATTCAGTATGCAGATTTATTAGCCTTGTAAAAACTAACTCAGAGCAGTAATTTACTGTATTTTTAGCTTGGTTATTGTATTTATAATTTACTGTATTTTTAGCTTAATTATTATATTTATAAGCTTTAATTTTCCACAAATTATCTCATAAAATGATGGATAAATCTTCTAAATTTTAATAAAATGATGGATAAATAAGATTATCAGCTAAGTTTCTCCCAGATAGCTTAAAAACTGAGAGACTATTTTGGGGTAAAAAGGGACAGACGACTCATGGACAGACACCAAAAACCTAAAAAAAACTCCAAAAAAACCAAATGGCGACCTAAAACCGATGGGTAGGTAACCTTTGACCTTAACCATAGAAAATAATATACAAAAATGTGTATGCAGTGGTCATTGTACATTTATTTAATTAATTAATCGTTAAGCGTAATTAGTTGCTGTTCCTTGGATAACGGTTCTCCCTGGCGGCCTTGTCGTCCCCCACCCATCTCGCAGCCACCACCCGACGACACATCGCACGATGATGACGATGACGTTGAATTTCAAACGTGTGCGTGTGTGCGCCTCAAATTAACAAAAAAAAAAAGTTATGTGATTGTAGTAACTTTTAGACTAGATTTCTTTTTTGGTTTCCTCCGTTTCAGTCGTCGTCGTCGTTGTTGTTTTTGTTACTGGGTCTGAATTGTCCAGATTTCCCTTCCGAAATTCAACAGATTTCTTGTCCGGATTTCCCTCCGGCAATTCAGCAAATTCCTTATCCGGATTTCCCTCCGGCGATTCAGCAAATTCCTTGTCCGGATTTTCCTCCGGCGATTCGGCAGATTCCTTGTCCGGATTTTCCTCCG
>JAEIHY010005912.1:0-17094 GCA_018904565.1 Drosophila tsacasi
AGGTTGCCGCTCCATGGCCGATAATATCAGGCTTTCGTAGTTGTTCAAATTGCTCATTTTCGTCAATTTTTTTTTACTTTTAAATAAATGCTGACACCTGCCACAAACAAACGCAATAACGCAGTAGAAACACCCATTTTACGTTTTTACGTTTCCTTCGATATCGATAGGTAACGCACGATAGGGTAAAAAGACTATTACCTACATAAATGCTTTTGTTAGCGGAACGATATTTGTTATGAATGTTTTTAGAATTTATTCATTTTGGACAGGCAGGCTTTGGATTGGTCCTTTCATGAAGCCAATTTCATACCGAGTGAACAAGTAATTTTACGCTCTGAAGCTAATTTTAATTTTGATAAACATCAAAATGAGTAACGCGAATAATAATAACTCTGCAAAGAGAAGGAAGTTAATGTTAGAGTGCGAATATGAAAACATTAAGAACCTTTTTAATGTGATCTTTTCCAACGTTGGATGCCTTCGGGAAAGCCTTATCGAGGAGGGCGGAGACGGAGCTGTTGTCCAGGATGAGGATACCTCCGGCGAGGATGACTATGACACTGAAGTCAGCGCTGAGGAAGTTTGATCAAGGAAGAAATCCGATTCATTGGTCAAAAAGAAAGGAGGGGAATAAGAAGAAAATTACAATAAATAACAAATAAACTCTTGTATGAATTGTTCTTGGGGGACAGGTTCGAATCAAGATTAAATTATTTTCAAGTCAAGGGATCAGCTGGTAAATATAGTCCAAAGAATATTAATAGACGCCTAAACAATTCATTTGTAGATTTATCTGTTCTATAAAATTGTTTTAAAAACTACAAGAGATATATTTTGTTAGAGAAATATTTTGTTAGGTTAAAGGCAAGCCTCGTATTTTGCCCGTGTAGTGGACACGGGTCAATGTGGTTAGTGGCCGATTGCCTATTCATAGTACCACTAAAAATGGCCATGTCTAATTGCCAAGCGATATTTAATGGCTCAATGACCAGCAGGACGGCTCCCGAGGGCTGGCCGGATAGTGGAGGACGACATCATCATCACTTCCGCTCCAATTAACACGATGACCTTTCGCCAGCCATCGATGCAGCTCCCCGGGGGCGCCATGATGGGGTTAACTATTTGCCATTTGCCCTAGCATGGAGGTGGGAGCCATTTGAAATTCAAAGCAAACGTCAGCTGTAAAACAATTTATATTCACTTTGAATTGAGGTTTTGTTTCGCATTTTATTGTGCGGCCAGACAAGCAGACAGACAGACAGACACACAGCGGGGATAAAAGTAAGGTATGTGTGCTGGTGTCTCGGTTTCTTGCTGCGAAACTTGACTCGTATTAAATGTTTGCCGAGCATCGCTACGTGCCGTAAACAGGGGCAATAACAATTGGCTCTCTGGCATACTAAGTGAATATAACACTCGATTCCCCAGCACAACTTATAGAATATTTCTCGGGCTGTGAGCTGCATCTGCAAATGCATTGGCAACTGCAGGGTTTTTGCCTACTGGAAAAAGTTTCTGGCTTTCATGTTACATGAAAAATTGTCAAAGCCAAATTAAAAAACCGACAAAAACACGAAATTGATTAAATAATAACACTGGCTCTGGCTCTTCCTGAACAGAACAAGTTTTTTCGGGTTTGAGCGCATGCTGGCAACTTTTTCGATGGCCAATAAATACAAGGTTTCCCCATTGTGTTTGCATCTTTAAATGTCAAATTAGGCACAAATTAAAAATGTCAGTTGGAAAAGTTGAAGGCTCCACTTCACAGAAACTTCTCCGCCTCTCTCCAAATCTGTGGGGCCCTCGATTGGTTCGAGGAACTGGCCACAGAGTGCATTAGCCCCACAACTGCGGAGCGGTGGACTGAGTCGAGTTCAATACACGCACTTAGTGGCAGCTCCTGTCGCCGTAATTGAGTTTATTAAATAATCACAAATATCGATTGGCTTCAATTCAAACGGCTTGGCTTGCCACTTCAAAGGGTTGCGGCAGTTGTGTATGAACAGGGCCAATTGCCCGGCACAAATGCAGAAAGCTAAAAAAAAAGTTGATTATGCAACAAACTTGATTGACTGACGAACTGACGGACTGTCAGACAGAGACACACATTCACACACACATGCACAGGTTGGCAGGACAAATTAGTCATTAAAGGATATGCTCTCAATATGCCAGACGCATTGACTGAAACGCAGGCCAGGAAGGAAGCTCAGGGAACACACAACAAAATTAGGTATATTTAGTGATTTCTAATGATTTATATTCAACACTTAATACTTCAGGAGATTTAAGTTTCTTGGAAATAAAAATATCATAAGGAAGAAATATAGATTTCTTGTCCAGTTTATCACTTGATTTACCTTTCTGTCTTACTATATATAAGAAACCCAAAATTGTTTATTCACCTCCAGAAGTTCTTTTAAAACAACTTCTTTCTGTGCATTTCACAGGGTGAAAGACGAAGAAAATTACAGAAAAGGACATAGTCCTTACTGCAATGGGTTTGACGTTGAGGGACATAAAAATTTCCGTTCTATGTAAGCTGCTTGCCTTTTTTTTCCTTCCACAGCTCCTAACAATGTTCCTTGGACACATGGACGTTCGAGGGGTTTGGTTGGGTTGTGTGGATGTGTAGGTGAAACGTGTGGAACATCTTGCAGTTTATGTATATAGCCTTTAGATTGAGTTTGCACGAATGTACACAAGTTGTTCGAATTCGCATTTGAATGGGGAATTTCTTTTAGTGGCCAACACGAGGACGGATGTGCCTCCTTGAGTTGTGGATCTCTGGATGTCTGGGCGGCTGAGTGTCCATCTGTCTGCATGTCGGTCTGTCTGCCTGCCTGTCGCTGGGCTTAGCCATGACATAAGATTTTAATCAGCATAAAATTTTCGTTATTCCTTCGATTGCCTTTCCCCTTTTGATCGGAGAGAACGAGAGTTGGTCAATGGAAAATGTAATTTCATATTTTAACATTCGCTTTGGCCTTAGCCTATTTGCATTCGATTTTTCCCATTTAAGTAAGAGTTGGTTTATTTTCATTGAAATTGTGAACTCAAAGGACATTTTCTAGTAGTTAAGGTGGACGAGAGAAGGCCTAAGCCCAGAGTTTACTTATTTGCAATAACCTCAAATTAATGTTTATGTTAGCAAGCCCTTTAAAGACAATTTCCTTGTCTTTAATATAAAGTATTTAAACTTAAATATTTAGATTCCCTTTAAATAACCTCTTATTCTGTTTAAAGCTTAATAAGACTTGGTCTTAAAGTGCTAAAGCATTGTCTTGTCTTTAATATTGTTGCAACCGCATTTCCTCGCTAACACGCTTACCCTTAAATCGCATCAATTTTAAACGCAACAGACACTTCACTTCGCACACCGACACCGACACAGACACGGACACCGACACACACCCATGCACGGGCACAAACACTCGTAAGTTATTCCACCTTAATTATATTGCAACACCCCGACTCGAAACCCTTCCCCATTGCCCCCTTCGAACCGAACTCGCCCGAACTGCGATGCTCGACCCATTCCGACCCAATTCGAGGCACACAACGCAGGTGGCCAGGTGCCTGAAGGTCCATGTAACACAATGTTTTATGTACTGCCCGTGTGTGTGCGAGTGTGTCTTTCCCCGCTCGCGTATGTGCGTGAATTAGTTATGAAGCCAAAGTCAAAGTGGGTCAGCGGCAGTCCTTCTTTTCCCGCTGCAACGGCCAGCAGTGCGATTCCGCCTCCAGTTTCATTTTCAGTTCCAGTTCCAGTTAGAGTTCGGGCTTGAGCTGGATTCGAGTGTGGCCATATTTTAAGAGCGCCGCCAATGCCAATTTAATGTTATTGCGTATACGTGCCGTTGGCCGGCATTATCAATAGTCCTGTGTGCGCAGCGAAAATGACAGAACAATATCTGTTCTTCGCTATGCGGTTTTCTTGAGTTTTGCATATAAATTTGAGATGCACACAAATCATAAAAGAATCTATATTATATCTTATAGAGAGAAAATAAAAATCAAGAGTGGAGTTTTTACTTATACAAAGCCTTCAATAATATTGTAAGATCAATTAGATTATCAGGATAACACGAGAATCAAATAAATCGAAGAGCAATATGTAATACATTACAGTTAGATGTAAGATGTAAGTTTTTTGTGAGAACTTTATTATAGATCACATTTAAAAACAGTAAAAGAGATACATTTTAATATTTTCTTTGACACATTTCGGTTATTTTGGCTTCCATAAATACCAATAAAACCAATCAATGGCCAGACCTTGCATTCTCTCAGTGCTGTGCACCATTGCGCATTTACAGCAGTTAAAATTGTAATTAAATTCAACACCCGCACATGTGTAATGCAAATTATGTATGCGTGTCACAGCCGGCGTGCCACAATAAAATGCAACACGAGGAGAGGAAACAACTGCTGCAGAAGCAGCAGCAGCAGTGAACATACATTTCAATTTGTAGGACACTCGACAAAAAAAAAAAAAACACAGAGCAAAACCCTAGAGGAACAAGCTCTCGGCACTTAACCTTCTGCTCGTAGCAGACCGACTTGAGTTGGCGATGGTGATGGCATCCTGCTGCCCTGAGAGCGGCCTTCATCAAATCAACGAAAGGTAGCTGCTTTTCCTTTTCGCTTTTGGAAAAGCAGCGCGCTGCTTCTGCTTCTGCTGTTTGCCAGTCAAATTAAAAATTCAGCAGAAGACTGAGACCGGCGACGACGACCTCAGTGCGATGGCAAAGGTTGTTCGCGGCTGCTGGTCGGTCTCGACCTGTCTCGATTTCACTTGAAATGTAAAAAAATTCGTAGTCCACAGTGGGAGGACTCCAAGGGCAAAAGCAGCGAAAGGCAAAGCACACAGCACACAGAAAAAAAGGTAAATTAAAATTGTCTGTTTATTTGTACAAAATTCCGGCAAAGCAAAGAGCCAAATATGCTGACTTGGCGGCAGTCCTTTAAAGTCAGCTGTGGGTGTATGAGAGAGGTGTACCAGTGGTGGTGGGTTCAAGGGGGTATTAAAGGGGCACACCAAATGTGAAAAAAATGAATTTATTATTTAATTATATTTTAACATTTTAATTTATTTAAAACAGAGTAAGCACCTTTTGAACCAGTCATTAAAAATATAAGCGTTAGCATTTATTTAATTAAACATTACTACAAGTACACTACAAAATTCCCCCTTTATACCCCCCAATAAATCCTGCCCACGCCTCTGTTTCGTTTGGCACTGCTGAAAGTCAAGGCTGCTAATTAAGTGCTTTTTTGAGGTTAAATACATATGTATAAGAAGCTTCGCTACAGTTACAGCTCCGAGCCAAAGCTGGGATTTATCCCTATGATGCCGACTGTGCTGCGGCGCAGCTATTAAGAGTCTTTCTTTTTCTGTGTTATGTGTTATGTGTGAGTGTGTGTGCCAACAGGATCATGTTTTAAGCTGCAGAGCTTAACATCAATTTTTGAGGGCTTACTCTTTGTGTAAAAGTGTGTGTGCTAGTGTGTGGGTAAGGACACAACCCAGCGAAGAGAACTTATATTGTTGCAGTGCTTCCGCGAAGGATCTGGCGGATTTTCTCATTATTAAACTGGAACCCATCTAATTAGGATGCGGCGCTCGGGCCTGTATTCATCTCGCGTGTGGCATTTCGTTAATGACACTTTAATGTGCTACAAAATCAACTGACACAGCTGGAAAAATAAATCACTTTTTTCCCCCATTCGCAGCAGCAGCAACGGCAACATTTTGAAATAGAACCTCAGCACACTCGCATATATCACTGGCGCACTCCCACCCGCGACGCCTGCCCTCATCTATCAAAATTCACTTTTCACCGGGAGCCCTATAGGTATGCCAGTATGGTCTGTCCCACTGTCTGAGTGTCTGTCTGAATGTCGGTCCGTTTGGCTGACTGGATGGCACACATTTAACCCGCACGTAGTCGCAATTTTAATATAATGGCGGGCTGAAGCGAAGACGAGTCGAGTTGAAGGCATATCAACGACCTAGTAAGCATCTTTATACAATTTCATGAGGCTGTCATCGTCACGAGGCTCTGGCACAGGGCACCCACTGTACTGGGTTCACGCACACCCACACATAGATATGCGGAGGACACCTGGCGACGCGACCGCGCACTTTGCATAAATTTGTTATGCATATAAAATTAAAAGCATATTTTTAGGCGCTCGCCACACACACACACACACTCGTCTCCGGGCTCTCTGTGTGTTGATATTTTTATGGCAAATACTCGTAATTTGTAACTCTTGCTCAACTCGAAAACTTCAAAGATACACAGATAAACAGAGCCCGAGAGCGAGATACGGCTTCGGATACGGATACGCATACGCCCCGAGAAAAGCATCGGCCTACAAATGAGCAAAGTTTTACTTTTATTTGATTTGCACGAGAGGCCCAAAACGAATATACAAAAAAATTTGGCTGTTTGCCTTTGCCGCTGTTTGGGAATCTTTTTTTGGCCCAAAAATCAACGGCGAAAAGTTAAGTTCAAATGAGAGAAAACAAGGAAAAGTCATACAAATTTGCTGAGCAAATGGTGGAAATATTAACACGCATGTCTGTTTGCCACTCGCATGTCTGTGAAATTAAAAATGAACTCACAGGAACACTGATGAAAAAATGTGAAGGTTTCGGAAATTAATTAATAATAGAAAGTCTGAAGAGAAAATAATGCGAAAACTTGACTTAAAAACGTAGAAATTAATGGATTAAATTAAAGAATTACTAAGAATTAATTTACGTATTTATATGAATATAATAGAGCTTAGAATATATCTTTTACCATTATGTTTGTTACAAGGCCAATAAAACCTTAAAAGAATTTATATACGATATATAACAAAAAATAATAATTCTTCCGGACGTATGTATCGAGTTTGGAAAATTACGAGATTGACGGTCTTTTTAATGCTTTAATCATGTAACAAACACTGAATTATAGCAGTGCATGAAAAATGCGAAGGCAAACCTAATGTTTGGTGCTTACGGGCCAGAAATCAAAAAACATTAACGCGTTGCGTGTCTGCAGCTCGGTGAGAGTGTGTATGTTTGTGCAGGGCATATGGGTGTGTGGGGCAGGACGAGTGGGTGAGCCACTTCATCACCGCGGCAGGACCAACGGCATATGCAAATATTTCAGGCAAACCAAAGCGACACTCAACATTTGTTCCTACCCCGTCGCCGCCGCAACCAGCGGCTTAAGTTTGCGTTTTTATTTAATTGCGGAAATTGTGGCTTCGCCCTGCCTCGCACACACCTCTCGCACACACAAACACACACCCTATACACTCGTACACAGATTCTACCGCACACGAAGATTCTTGAGAAAGCGTTGCCTTTATAATTTCTTTCATAACGCAACCAAGCATTGTAACATATTTTTATGGCCTCACATTTTTCAGCTTTCATACAGTCTCGTGTCGGTTTCTTCAGTTGCCTTTCTTCCCCCTGCCTCTCTCTGCGCCACATTCTCGGAATTCCAAAAGCAGATATGAGTTTTGATACCGTCGAAGTGGTTGCAGCCTCCCCTGTTCCCTGCTCTGACTTCCCTTTTGGTATGCCAACTCCACAAAAAAAAATGAAACAGAAAACACACACAAATTGAGTCAAGTGCGTCGTCTTCCTCGATGGGGAAATGGGGAAAAGTGTGTTGGAGAGGGGGCGAGGTTGGGCCTGGGGAGCACATCCCACCTCGCTTGACAAGCCAAACTAATTAGAAAGTCACTTTAGACGCCGTTTCACCGCTCCCACAGGTCGAAAGTCGTTGAGCATAAAATTAAAGCCGACCAAAATGAGATTTCTTTTCGTTTGAATCTTATATATGCTAATACAGAAATGCCTAATCATAACCCAATTACCTCCTCAAGCACTGCAATTGAACTAATTATTTCCTTATTTCTGTTTACTTTCAGGTATGTTTTCCCCCAATAATTGGTGATCATTAGGAGCCACACGCCTTATGCGTAATATGGTGAAATTTTAGTTTATTGATCTTAATTAATGCACAGGAAGTTTCCTTTTACGAGTATTTTTGGAAAAGTAAAATCATAAGGTTTATGGATTTCATGGAAAAATAATACATTTTATATTCTGAACACAATAGCATTAACAAATACCACACATTAATTAATATTATTCATTAGAGTAGTTTTTAGGAAAAGCGAACTCTCCACTATTTTCCGTAAAAAACCTGCTGACTCACTATGTGGCACGCGTCGTATACGTAATATGCCAGAACTCGAAGTTATTGATTTCAATTAATTGCCCAGAGGGTTTCGGGTGGCGCTGGCATTTAGGAAAACGGCTCATAAATGAATTGGAAAAGCGTCGAGCGAAACAAGCCAACCAACAAATGGCGGGCAATCAGGTCCGTAAGTGGCTTACGCTTACGCGCCCGGCTTCGGCTCAGCCGTAATATCGATGTGGGAACGCTCTCCAAAGCCCCCTAGCCCCCAATACCGGCGGCAGCTGGTAATGTGTTCGAGCGCGGGCCCATATCAAAGCATTACGATCTAAATGACACTTTGACAGGAGCACGGACTTGGCACGGAGCTCGGTGCGGGGTGTGGTGCCCTGCCAGGTTACCTGCCGCCCTGTTACCTGCTCGGTTACCCGGAGTTCAGTTTCAGTTGCACGCAGTCGATGGCAGCGATGGCGATAAGGGGAAGAAAAATCGAGGCAGCCCGCGCTCACATGCCCGCGACACACGCTACTTAACTGTTAATATTTAAAGTTGCAACGGCAAGGCGGTAGCACTGAGAGAAAAACTAACTGAAAAATATACAATTACAATAAGCAAACAGGGCAATTGGAAGTCAATAAAATATGTAGTTAATAGTGTTTACTTAATACCAGGCAAAATTATATTTTAAGCTTAGAAAAGAAAGAAATTTCTTATAGGTTTTATTTAAGATAAATCTATAAATCAGACCTTGGGATTAAATTTCAAATTGAGTTTTTCGTAAGTGCATTAGCAATCGCAGCAGCAGCAGCAGCCCCAACAGCAAACCGGAAGCGGAAAGCTTTTCGCCTGCGGAAGTGTTTCGTGCGCGCCAAGTTTATATAAGCGATGGCGATACGTTGTAGCATGTGTGTGTGTGTGTGGTGAGCAGGTGTGTGCCAGGCGTGTGATCTCTCTATGTGGACTGCTGCAGCTGCTCATACGGGTCTTTCTGTGTGTTTGTGGAGGCTAATGATAAAAGCAGCCCCGCACAATGCGCTTAAACAGCCAGCACTTACAAGAGCGACCGCTGTTGTTCGCCGTGCTGTTTCTAGAGGTGCTCCTACTGCTGCCACTGTTTCTGCGTATTGTTGCTGCTGCCGCTCATCCGAGACACTAACGAACCGACGACAGAATGGGAGTTCACGTCTTTCCCACCTCGCGGCTGAGAAAACACTTTCACTGGCAGCCTGAGGAGCTGCTGCTGCTGCAGCTACCGTTGTTGGCTTTCAGTTATCCAGCTTGGGGTAATCGGGAATCACACGCTGTGATTTGCCTCACACTCCAATGCACAGAGGGAAAATGGGTTAAAATAGGGATATAACCAGTTCAAGAACTTACTTTTTGAATTATTGAGCACTTTTTTAACTTATATATTTCACAGTAATATTTTAAGTAAAGAAAAGGAGCACAAATTGTCTTAAAAAAAGTTTTCAAATCAAAAAACCTTTAAAACTTTAACAGTTGATAAAAGAGACATGCATTGCCTCTCAATTCTATACAGATTTCAGTGTATATACCTATTGGCATTGATTAAGTCATGATTGAAACACTACACAAAATATTCATACTCATTTTTAAGAAGTTCAAGTTTTATGGTTACTGGTTTTTGTAGCTCTGTACTTCTTTAGCTGCTCCCGTTTTTCCTACACTCAACGATTGCTTCTCATTTTGACTCGTTTCTAGCTCCATTTCCGTGGCACTGGCAGTCGATGATTTCAGTCGACATCTTGTTCGCCGCTTCCGTTTGGCTTAGCTGGCCGTGTTTGTTGTATTTGCCGCATTTGTTGTCGCTCGTAAGCGCTGCACAATCACCGCAGCTGCTTTGCATTTTCCAATGGCTTTTCCTTCCTTCCCATGGGCGACCTGGGCGACTGTCGCGTGTCTTTGTAGATTGAAAAACATTTTTCCGTGATTTTTTGTTGTTCGCTGTTGCTGTTTCTGCTGCTGCTGCTTTTGTAGTTTTTCCTGTTATTCTCTTGGCATTTTCACATTTTGCATGTATTTTGTTGACAGGCCGAAAATAATCTAGGTGGCTCCCGTGCATTTATTTCTATTCCATGCAGGATCTCTATTCACGGTGGCATTCAAATGGCTTGACTACGTGACGGTTGAAGCCCAGACTTTGGTGGGATTGTGTATTTTTTGATTGAGCTAGTTTAAAATGGGTTTTAAGCAAACATTGATCGGATTTTCGGCGCTGTTTTAGTTGCGGTTTCTGCTGGGTTTGCAAAAAGCAATTAATCTAGTCTCAAATAAATATATATATATATTAAAATCGGAGTTCAAACACTTTTACCTTAAAATACCATAAAGTCTTTAAGGCGCTGTTTGTATTGATTCCTACTTCAAAGGATAATTAAGGCTAAACCCATTGACCGGGCTCAGTGTTCCGAAATTACCTCGTTTATAGCCTCAGCCAATTGTTTGGGCTCTGATATATGCTAATTTGGAATTGTACGCTTCTGCATTAGCACACACTCATCCGTGGCATGACATGCACCCTCACCTTAGCCCCGGGGCGCGTGTGTGTGCACACCCAATTAGAGGCGGTTATGCACAATAGCCACACGAGTGGCACAAAAACAGCGACCAAATAACATAACGAACATAACGATGTGTAACAACAATTGCGGATATAATATGCATAATTTATAATTTCTGCGGTCACTTTCATGCGCGCTGTTAATTGAACCATACTTTCGAAAGCCGACTGAATTTATTGACATTTATATGATTTAATTAAAATGCCATAAAAAGTGCAAACAGACAGAGGGCTCCGCGCAGGCAAATCAAAAGCGGCCACATTATAAATATGCATAAATTAATGGCACCGCCAGGCACAAGTTAAACAATTGAAGCATCAAAACTGTCCATCGCTCTGTCAATTGGCCAAATTGAAATATAAATATATATAAATAATTGAGGCAGTTTGCCGTTGCAACAATTATGCGACTGCAAAGTCTGGCAAATCTTTCGGTAAGCTCCATAAAAGCTTCCGCATTATGTTTACAAGCTAATAAATGTCAGCAGCAAACTGCAAACGGCCAAAACTGCAAAATGCCGACCGAAACTGCTAACTGAAACTCACAACTCGCAACTCGCAACTGGAAACTCGAACTCCAGCGATGCCCGAAATGCAAAGCCAACAAATGGCCGGCAAGGACAAACAAATTAAGCTCCTGCATTTTGCATGAAGCCAATTGCATTTTGGGCAGCCGGCCAAAGCAGGTCCAGAGAGCGGTGTGTTTGCCGGCTTTTTGGCCAGATCAAGTTGTTGCAAAGTTGGAGAGCTGCTGAGGCACAAACACACACATACACAGAAGGAGCAGGCAGGACCACAGATTATTTGCAGCTCAGTGGAGTTGGCCTAATTGATTAATGATCCCCCACCGATCGCCCCTCGAGATGAGTCAGCGATTTGCTCGAGCCCACTGCTGACCTTTAATCCGCTGACCCGAGAGTCGAGTTAGAGCCAAAACTCGAAAGGGCAAACTCGGCGAATGGTTTGACGGAGGTGCGGCAACGATTCTGATGGAAATTCAATGTACCATTGGCTGACAGCTGCACAGGGAAAAAGTTCTATTATATACGTAATAGAGAACGAAATCGTTTATCTGTTTTATATTTTGTCATTTACTTGAATTCGGTATTTATTCTCTTGATGGAATAACTGTAGTTACTTGTAGGCAAGTCAATTAATAAATTAATAAAGAATTTAGATTACTCTTTTTAATAATTATAAGTATGTGAATTAAGGGTTCTTGTAACTCTTTATAAAGTTATTAAAAAATGTGTACATTTGACCGTTGCTAAATTGATCAAGAATATGTATGCATTTGTCCTGTTTTAAATTTACTTTATTGTTGGTAAATTAGACTAAAACATTTTCTATATATTAAATTAAAGAACCTAGTGTATTCTTTATGATACAAATATATTTATTTTAGGGTTTTGTAACTGCTTATTAAGTTATTAAAGGCTTTGTAGATTTGTACGTGGCTAGATCGATCTAGATTATTTGTAGTTTTAATCTTGACTCTTCAAAATAACTACTCGTTCCTCTCCGTGCACCTGAGGGCCTATAAATAATAACGATTTGGCTAAACCGGAAGCCAGAGTAACAACTTCCTTTTGTACGAATGTTAACCCGTTCGGTCACATGCCACTCACACGGTGCCTGCACATGTGTGTGCGTGCATTCATTTATGATTGAGTGCGCTTTCGAGGGTTAGTGACTGTGTGTGGGTAATGAGCCCGCTCGCACACACACACACACACACTCCACATGGCAACAAAAAAAGGGTCAAAAAACGCAGAATGTTCAAAATGAAACGTCAGGAACAACAACAAAATTGCGTGTATGTTTTTACTAACTTTTTTACTTATTTCATTTCGTTTCGTTATACTTTTCGTTGTATAGGCCTACACATCATCATCAACGTGTGGTTGTTTTTGCTGGCAACCCTTTCGGAGTCGCGTTTTGTTGCTCGCTTTTTTGAATTTCCGTGTGGCATGAAATATACGAGGCGTCCTCCCTTTGTGTGTTTGTGTGTCGCAAAGTCATGCAGTAAAAATTACACATGTACACACTTGTGTGTGCGTTGTTTTTTGCGCACGCAACAGCACCAGCGAAAAATTTAATTTGAATTTGCACATCAAATTCGTACATAAATTCGTGTTAAAGCGAGAGGTGTGTGTGGGTAGTACGTGTGGCGTAGTAAAAAATTTAATTTATTAAGAAGTAGGCGAAAAAAGTGCGCGATTTAATCATTCATATGGCCATTTATGTGCGCGCCACGAGATGCCGGGATATCGCTCGCTCTATGACATAATAAACGTCATCATTTGACAGCCATTTCTTTTGCCTATGTGAAAATCCCAGCTACATATTAATTGGCCCAGGCTCTTGTCCTGGCCATTCGCACCCACTAAACCCAGTGGCTATACCAGAAAATTAGTTTGGCCCGAAAGAAGAGATAACCGCCGCCGCCGCCGTATAAGGAACAAGTTTTCTGGCCCGCAGTTTGGCTTTTACCCAGATTTGAACGTTTGTGCGACTTTCAGTTAGTGGCGTCACAGCAAATTCGTTAACTGCAATGGTTTTTGGCCAAGGCACAACTTTTACAAAGTGATTATTATTGTATGGAAACTTTTGCGGCCTGGTCGAAAAGTCTGTCTAGTTCTAGTCCGCTGTAGTTACATATGTAAAACCCCAAACTACAAAAAAGAGACAAGAAACGAGGTGAAACTTATGTGCACAAAGTTTTGCTAGAATTTTCATATGCCCTGTAAAGGAATATCGCATGACAGGAGCAACAACAAGCCGACAGCGCAGAAGACAAAGTGGACTAACACCAATTAAAAGTCATTTAACATCTACCCTCGCATCGGGCACACTTCTGTACAACGGAGGTCGAAATAATAGGAGTAAATGACTTCATATTCTTAGTAGGATGATTGTAATTTTATATACATTTTTAGGTAAATTATTGTATGTAATAGAGCACACTTCATATGATAAAAACTAAATCGTAAACATCCTATTGTACTTTAAAAATGTGAACTTATGCATAGGCTGACAAAGGGACTTGGGCGAATCAAAGACTCCGTAGTAATAAGATGCTTAACTCATCTTGTCGTTATATTGGTCGGCTCGAAACGTGGTCGAGCATATATTTCGAGTTAAAAGTTCACAGTTAGTTAATAATAATTTAGGCAATAATCCCCCTTATTCCCCTTATACCTGATATATAAAGAATCTCTGCTCTATTTACTTGGCCACCATCGTATGAAGCTAAATTATGGGCGGGGACCGATAACGGACAGCGGTCTTAGACTGCCTCTGACAGCTTCTGGTCATACAAAGTAAATGGGTTCAAGTGTTTAATATTTCAAAAGTGTTTTCGCCGAACTACGTGGTTTGATGTGGTGCGAGATGCTGCAGGGGTGGGTGTGAAAATGGGTCTGCGGGTGGTGCGAAATGCTATTGGAAATGGCCAGAGCCGGAGCCGGAGTCGGAGTCAGGGCCGGAGCCGGAGCACGTGTCGGTTTAGTTGTCGACAAGTTTACTATCACAGTTGGGCACACAAAACTTTGCCCTTTCCCGATTTTTGGTCAGGCGGGGTCTGGTAGTCATAAATAAATTAACTACTTAAATTTGCTTGCGGTGCAATCGATGCGAGGTAATTGCGCTTGAGCATAGCCAGAAATTATGAATAAGAATTATTCAGAAAGAAAGAATTAAAATAAATAAATTATGTATTAATTCATATGAATTCAACTACGAATAGCTGGTTAATAGTCAAAATCCTGAAATATTCAAACTCCCTTGTTTTACCTGAATTTCTCTCAGTGTCTTGGGTCACTTTCAATGCCCACTTCGAGCAAGTCACGTCAATCAGCCTTGACCAAAATGGAAGCATCTTTTTTTGCGGCCTCTAGAGCCAAAGTCTGAACCAAGGCGGCAAAGTGGCCATTACTCTAATTAACCTTATTTCATTCTCAATTATAAGCGGCAACAACAAACATCAGAAGGAGGAGAAGAAACAACACTAATTGTAACAAGCGGAACAAGAAGAAAATTCCAAACGAAACCGAAAGGGAAAACCAAAACAATTGCCTTAAAACATAATTGTTATTTTGTGCCTTTTCCTCTTTTGATTTTCCTTTTCTGCCAGTTGCCGCGTGCCGACTTTTTGGCTCAACCCAAAAAAAAACAACATAAAAAAAACAAAGCAAAACAAAATAAAATCCCCAGAAAAGGCAAATTAAGTTTTTTGCTCTAATTTAGTCTGACGCGCGTTGGCACAACAACAATAACAATAGCTACAGGAACAACAATAATAACAAGCCGCCTTGGCTCTTGCTTTGCTTAATTTACCATTTTTCACTCTTATCGCCCCTCGAGAACGAAGGCGGCCATAAAAATAAGGCCAAAAGCGGCACAGCAGTTGGACTGGCGGCTGGTTGTCTTAAAGTTTAAGCTGCGAGCGTAACAATAATTTAATGCGGCTCTTAAATTGTTTGTAAAATGTTCAACAACCGCCGACCGACAGCGCGGCAAAGTTAAAAAGTGGAAAAGTTTTTCGTTCTTTTTTTTTCTTTTCTATTTAACGTAATTTTCCCTTATTTGCCGCGTCTGCCCTGTCCCCTTGGCTAGCTCATTTCCCACGCAGATTTTCCGGATTGTTGTCGAGCATATGTTGCCCTTGCCTCATAATGTGGCATATTTGGCAGCTCGACAGCCACGATTGAGTCTCGTGCCATGTGCTGTTGTCTTCATTTTGAGTCCTTCCTTCCGCTCTGGCTTTTCTTTTTCCTTCTCGTCTTTTTCCTCACTGGGAAAACAAGCATCCAAGGAAAAAATGATGGTTTAGTGAGGGTTTTTCTTGGGCTACATTGGGAAAAATATTTATGCTTATATATACACAATAGTTATATTTTAAAGTCCTGCCTCAGTCAAGCAAGAGGATTTTCTTTTCAATGACTTAAATTTCTTGAGAGAGATTATAAAAATCAATACCTTGATAATAATATCTTACAAATTGCTAAGCAGAATTTGGTTTCTTTTCTCTGTGTCACCAAAATTTTTAGAGCAGGGGAAAACCAGGCGACACTTAGGGCTTTCTCTTTCGTTTTCGTGGTTAAGCAAATGTTAAACAAACCAAATCTGAGATTTGCATTTTATGCTTTCGTCTTCCCTTCCCCCCGAAGCTCTCCTTCATGCTTGGATAAGCTCGGCTTTAATGCTTCTAATCGGGCTTAAAATCAAGGATGTAAGCAAGGAGCGAGGCGAAAAGAAATCAAATAATTTAAAAGAAAACTTTTTGTCACATCAATCGCAGCAGTGACATGGGAAAACTTTGCGGTCTGGCTGAAAAGCTACTTAAGTGCTGAACCCTTTTTCGGAAGGAAATCCTTCACTTATTTGCTCATTTCTAATTCCATTTCCTCTTGGCTCTTATTCACACTTCAGTCGAGCCAAAGAGCTCCAGACAAATTATTGACACGCTCAAAGCACACAGACGGGTAGACACAGTGCGGGGGAGAATCCATGGCTCAAAGGCATGAAAATGAAAACATTTTCACTTATTTGCCCAGAATTGGATAAGAATCGAAGTGAAATTGGATCTCGCTCATTGTCGATACACTTGCCACAGCCTCCTCGCTCAGTTTTGGCTTTGTTTTGCTTTTAACTGCCTCTGCCCGACCGCCGCTGGTGTTTTGTTGGCTTTGCTGGCACATCAAGCATTTTCCGGCTATTTTCCCAACCCCCAAACTCTGCCGAGCTGCTGGTTGCGCCCCCTCTTGCCGCACTCTTATTATCGTAATAGAATTTGCCAAATTGAGGTTGAAATACCATGGCTTGGTTTTCCGCCAGGAACACGGAGAAAAATGGAACAACTAACGGGAAAACTATTGATTGTATGCAAATGAAATATGACATGTCATATAAAGTAAAGTTGTGTAAATTATAGGTACTCTTATTAATAGAGCTAAAGTGGACTTATTAGTTACTAAATTCAGTTAATATAATTTAGAATCACAAACAAATATTTCTTGACCCTTGTTTCGTCTAATATTAAGTTAATTCTTTTACTAACTTCAAACCATGTTAACCAATTTATTACATTAAAAAAATAAAGTAAAATTCCTCCTTATTTTCGCTAAGTGCTCTCTCCTTTTTTTGGCATCCGTTTATCGTTTGATTGTTTGTCTGCCTCGCCCTTCATTTCGCCAGCTTGGTGTGTGTTCGTCTGTTTGTTTGCCTATTTGGCGGGACTGCTGCTGGTTCGCTTATCAATTGCCGTTTTTATTGCCATCCCGCCCTCCCGCT
>JAEIHY010005913.1:0-21485 GCA_018904565.1 Drosophila tsacasi
AAAAAAAAATTCCACTCAAATTGCATTTATTGGAGAAATATTTATAATAACTTGGAAATTCAATTTCCAAAGAAAATATGCTAAACGGATTTGAGATGGGGGAGGGCCGTGCAGCCATCGAGGGGATTTCCCGAGGTGAGGATGTCAGTCGGGCAAGTGTGCGTGGCTTGTGTGTCGTGTCAATGCCTCGGTGTCAGTGTCGGTGTCTCTGTGTCTGTGACCGTGCCTGTGGGTGCCAGCAGGAGAAATATGTTAGAAAATTAAAATCGACCATATGTTGCCTCATCGATTTTGATAAGTCGCCGTCGCCGCTGCCGCCGCCACATCGGGCGGAGCAACAGCAACAGCAGCAGCGGCTGCCATGGCCGCTTCATATCCGTTTCCGCTTTGACACAATGGGCTCACAATGCGTGGCACTTGGTGGGTGTGTGTGCCTGTGTTAGCTGCTCGTGTGTGTCTCTGCCCCTGTCCCTGTGCCACATTCGATTGCAAAAGCCTGGCTAAAAAAGACGCCTTGTCATGCATGAGTTTTGTGCCTTTTATTATTGATGTTGTTTGGTGCTATTATTGCTGCTGCCTTTCCTTCTGTTGCTTCTTCGGGTGCCGCTGCTGCCGTTTCATTGTTGCTCCTTCGGAGTGGCGTGACACAAATCAAACGTACCCTGGTAAATATTTCATAAGCACAACCAACCACGCACCTCCGATGAACTTTAAAGAGATCCCAGGACAGTGCAAGGGGGCCTTGGCGCTCATCCTCCTCCTGTGAATGTCGCCTCCAGGCCTTGCGATTCAATTTGGCTCCAATAAATGTTGCCGCAACATGTTGATGCTGCGCCGGCGCAGGACCCAGGACTGCCCTCTGTGTTGCTCCTGCTACTCCCGGAGATTTGCATACTTGCGGAGGACTTGCCAGAGCAGCTCGGTTCAGTTGTTTTCCGCGCCTCAAGCCACACACACGCGACGAGCGCATTGCCCAAGACCGGAAACGACGATTCGTGAAACGTGAATAAGGCAGACCGTGACTTCCCGTGACTTGTCGTGAACCGTGACTCGGGTGAGACTGCTCGGCTGGCTTTCGTGCCCTTGTATCTGGCGTCTCAATCGGAATTGGTATTGGAATCGCGTCATTGGAGTGACAGATTTCGCATTACGTCTGGTGATTGTGCGAGCGGTTTGTCGCGTATGACCATGACTGTTCCCTTACGTAGCCGAACGTAAGGGCAGTTACGTAAGCAATACCCCTCCGCCCTTCGAAGCGATAAAGGGACCGAAACGCAAGGCGCTCGAATGCGTTACGTTGCGCATGAGATGGCGGCACGCAGTTCGCGCTACATTTACTCCGACCACAGCCACCGAATCTAGTTCGCTGCCAGGGAAAAGGTAGCGTAGCATCCTCTGCCCCTTTAACCCTCCTTGTGTCCCTGTCGAATATAATTAAGTGTATTATCGGAACGTGACCAGAGCGAAATTGCTGCCTGAGGGCGAGGCAACTGCTGCGACTTGAGCTTCTGCTCCTCCTACTGTCACAGCTTCTACTTATTCTGCTCCTCCTCCTTCACTGGCCAAGCAATTGAATGGACAGCTTAGTGTGTAATGAAGAAATTACCAAAAGCTCGATTTCTACCATCCTACCCACCTCCTACTTACCCCACCCGCCCCTAAGGACATCTCAATCTCCAGCACGCCGTCGTCCTGTGGGCGTCATGGTGATTGAAAACTCGACCGCATTGCGGTCTTGTCATCAGTTTAAATGAATGTGCTGCGGTTTCCGGCTCTCCGATAAGACGGAGCCCTGAGCCTAATCCCTTTCAGTTATTGTTTCGGCACAATGTGGCCTCAAAACTGGGTGGTGTGGGGTGGGGCCTGGCTGGAGTGTCCTTCATCTTCGTCTTTGCTTTGGTCTCCATCTCTTGTGTCGAGTCGAGTTGAATTGAGTTGAGTTGAGTCCCGCGATTGCCATCATTTATTTTAATTACTTTTCTGTTGTCGTTCTCTCCTTAATACTGGTCCTCGTCCTCGTCCTGGTCCACGTCCTGGCTGCAGTTATATGTAATTCGAGAGCCACACAAATTGCGCATGAAATGTTGGTGGAATACTTTATGGCGCTGCTCGTGATCATGGGATTAACCGCAACAGTCGACAAGCAGAGCCGCCGGCCCAGCAGCAGCAGGCAATTCTTCGGTGAGTATCCAAGGCTTTAAATCTAATCAGGCGACACTCAAAGGGTTAAGCCGCTGGGGGGCTGGGCAATCGTATCAGAAATGGCATTATAAATGAGAAAACAGCACAGGACGAAGGGTATTGGAAATCGCATTTGTGGTGAGCCACCGACCAATTCCAATTAGATTGAGGGATATGGCGGGGATTATATGTTACGGGGACAGTGATCTCTCAGGCCAGGGGATATACATTCAGAGCTCAAAAGCTGGGACACCAAATTGCTGGATATTTAAAAAACAAAAGAGCTTATGCTCTGGTATATGGATTCCACCCTTTATTCTTTCTTGGAATACATTTAAGAATCATATTTCTAATACATTAACATTTTAAAGTCGGAAAAATAAAGAAAAGTGAAGGAAAGTAATTGGGAAAGCTAGATATACAGCTGAGACTAAACGTTCATCGAATTTAAAAACGGAAAACCTTTCATATTAAATATAAGTAATTTCGACAGCTATTAATTTTTTGAATAATACGGTATGTATGCTCTTAACTTATAAATACAAATATCTGAAAATTAAAAAACGTTAAAATCATATGGTTTTTCAAAATGAAAGGAATTAAAGCGAATGATGAACAAAATGATAAAACCAGTGCTTACATCATCGGGATATACCAACAAACATAAAAAAATTAAATCCAATTGAGGCAAAAAGTATTTTAATAAATAAAGCTTGTAAAAACAATTTTAACAGTTTTAAATAAAAACCCCTCCTGTTAATGCCATTTCCCTAATGAATTGAATTTTCCAACTTTAATTTACAACTTTTTACATGAAACCAACATATGTAAAACTACAAACCTAACGAACTTATTCGTGCAGGTTAACACTGGCGCTTTAATTACTAAGTTATTTGCAAAGCTTAACCAAATAAACTCTCCCAACTGAAAGGATAGCGGATGTTGTCCCTTTTAATTTGATTTCGCCAGAATTAGCACTAGAGTTCATATACCTAAGTAATGTTTATGCATGTGTCTCTCTGTAATGGATAAATGATCTCTGAAAGGATCTCAATTTGGCAATTCCCTATTGCACCTGTCCGAAATTGTTTATGTTGCCATCTATTTCGCATTTCTCTCACATCTGCGAGTGCAAACCGGGAGCAGGAACAGGAACAGGGACAGGAAGAGGAGCAGTACCAGGACCAGGAGCTTCGCCAATTGCTCATTTGTAATTTATGGCACCTGAGCTCAGTTTAGGGCCCGCTTGGGGGACTGCAGCTTGGGTGGGACTACTCTGATGCTGGGTTACGAGGAGATGGCCACTGAAGCTGCTGCTGCGGTAGCTGCGGTTCCGCCGAGCAATTCTCTCCCCGCCCAACTTGCCACCCCGCACTTTGTATGTAAATACGCAACTTTTATTAAAAAATTTTTTTATGTTGTTACATGCTATTTGCCAACGTGAATGTGTGTGGGTGTGCGGGTGTGTGGGCGTTGGGGGTTTTCTTTTTATTTTGTGGCCAGCATAAAAAGCAATTTCAAGTGAAGTGTTTGGCCTGGCCAAAGCCAGAGAGCCAGCCAGCCAGCCCAGCGGCTCTGGAGCAACAGTTTCAATTAAGTGTTTAACGTCGTTTTATTGCTCCGACATTTGATAGCTAAATTTGCTCCAACCACACACATCGCAGGCACAAAGGAACCCGGCCTATAAATCAATATGTGTTTATCCACTTCCATATTCCCATCGACTCGCAGTACCATCCACTTTGGCAGCTGTATTTGTGTTTGTATTTGTTTAGGCACTCATGGATTATTAGCGCATTAGTTGGCTAATACATCGCCATTTGGATGGTGCTATGGAGCAGGAGCACCACCCACGTAAATCACTCCCCACCCGGTGATGGATCATAAAAGGGGGCTGGGAATAGGTGCCTGCTTGAGCTCGGGCATAAATTAAGCGCAAATACTCGTTAATCAAATGAATGCTGATGCCACCTCCCCGCCAGCTGAGGCGATTGAGCCAATCCTTGGGCCAAAACCAGCACAACCCGCTCGACACGGCCATCCATCTGTCTGTCTGTCGGTCTGTCTGTCTGTCGTCCATCCATCTGTCTGTCTGTCTGTCGGTATATCTATCTATCTGTCTGATTGTCTGAATGTCTGCCTAGCTGACGCTTCCTGTTTCCATCTGTCTGTCTGGCCCTCGGGCCCTGCGGCCAAGGAATGCACTTGAATACGTTTAGATTGACGTTCAGATACATCTGTTTGGCTATTCTGACACCCCTTTTGGGTGGCTTTAATGGCCATGTAGGAGTCCTAGGCTCTTGAATTTACAACTCTTCCCACATAACCAAACAACTTAATCATCGGAACATGTTTTCGGTTGCTTAAAGTATCAAATATCCTTGAGAAATTGTTATCTTCGTACATTTTTGGGTAATAAATTGATGGTTGTGATTTATATGTAAAAAATATCCTTGGGCTTAAATTTGATGATCTGTTCCTTGGCAAATTAATCAAATATTATATATGTTTCAACAGCTGCCTAACATTAAACAATGTTTTGTGAAATAGGGATGAGAATAAAACATTGTTTTGAGTGACGAACATTTAAATAGTATTAAATTATACATTTTTAAAGTATTAATTTTGAAATGTTTAATAAACAAAAACTGAAATTCTGAAAATCTTATTTATGAAGAAGATTAAAATATATCTTGCGCCCACTCATTGAAAATTATTATCGAGATACGAAGTTTGATATAATATGTAGACAAAAAATAGCGTCCAACATCTTATCGAAAATATTGTACATTTTTTATATATCGAAACTTTTAAAATCAAACAATATCATACTTTAGCCGAGAAATTTTATCTTATTTATGTCTCATTTTCTCATTTTCATTTGTAACAATTTACTGCCAACATATCAAAATGTATGAACCCGTTCTACAAGTTTATCATTAATAAAAGAATCATTATAACGTCAATTGAGGTCATATTTATACACTTGTAAAAATAAAATACAAAGAATTGTAGTTTTCCAATGAAGATATACACAATTATATATTTATATCCAATTACCTTTTGGTGTCTCTCCCTTAGGTCACCTGGCCGCCGCCGAGGAACTGTCCAACCTGATTCCCGACAACTACGAAGGCCCCGATCCAATTTTCGATAACTCCACAGAGCGGGAGATTATCGCTGCTTTGGGCACCACAGCCCGCCTGCACTGCCGCGTCCGACATCTGGGCGACCGGGCAGTCTCCTGGATCCGGCAGCGTGACCTCCACATCCTCACCATCGGCATCATGACCTACACCAATGACCAGCGATTCTTGGCGCGCCACATCGACAACTCCGACGAGTGGGTGCTCAAAATCGTGTCGGTGCAGCCCAGGGATGCGGGCATCTACGAGTGCCAGGTGTCTACGGAGCCCAAGATCAGCTTGGCCTACAAGCTGGTCGTTGTGAGTGAGTATCCTTCGGGGGAAACTTGGAAAATTTGCTTTGCAAGTATAATATTTCAGCCAAACACAAAGTTTAGTCCCTGCATATCCTTAAATGCTCCTCAAAACGCTCGAAAAAAGGACCCTAATTCCGGGAAAGCTGCTGACTCTATTAAAAACTCATTAAAATTGTTAATTTCTTTGGCGGGATATATGTAAACCCCTTTCAGTGGAGCCCCCCGCAAGAGTGCCCCAATTCCTGGGCTTAAATTAAGCCAAGTGCCCGCCTCAATACTCCCTTTGAATGCCAATCGATTGGCGGTCGTGTTAGTCCGTGTTGCCGTTGTTTACATCTCCGTTTATATACCCCAGGCCAAGGGTGCAAAGAGCGGGGATTACTCTGACAAATTAGTTTATCAAACAACCCCTGACCGGCGTGGGAAGGGGAGAAAGGAGACAAAGTACCCCCCGATGGCAACTTGTTGACACCCCCATTAATCGACATCGACACGCCGTTCTCCTTTGCCTTTAACAGCCTCCAAGGCCCAGATCCTCGCCAACCGCGAGCTGTTCATCCAAAAAGGCAGCGACATCAATCTGACGTGCATCGCCCCGCAGGCGCCCGGCCCCTACACGCACATGCTCTGGCACAAGGACACGGAGCTGGTGAGCGACTCGGCGCGGGGCGGCATCCGGGTGGTGTCCGAGCAGCAGATGAAGACCAGCAACCTGGTGATATCGCGCGTGCTGAACACGGACTCCGGCAACTACACCTGCTCCGCGGAGAACTCGAGTGAGTCCTTGAAGCAGCGACAAAAACTTTTCATTCTTGCAGGATTAAGTCCTTCTTAGTTGACATCATTTACTGTTTAAGTTTTAGTGTGAGTTGATGGCACGAACTTTGTTGAAATTCAATTAGTTTCGGTCTTTATTGAATTATTTATGGGGATTCTTGAGTGTTTATATATTGATATTTTCGGAATCCTGGATGGAAAAATATTAAAACAAATATAATTGAATAAATATTCATTTAATATACATTAAATAATTCAGTCTTTATAAGCTTGTTATTCTGAATATTTTAAAAGGATTTTCTTTAATATATTTCGTTAAATAAATAAGTAAATCAATACAATCCTTTTTGTTATATATATTTTTATAAAAACAAGGAAGAATGCTGACTAACGCCTAAGTATACCCTTGTACTTTGCAATTGAATCAGGGTACCGAATTTAAGATCGTTCACAATTAAAATTTTTGTCGATTTTTAAGAATTTTAACTATGTAACCCCTTATAAAATTAAAAAAAAATGGTTCACAAATTTTGTGTACCCAAACTATAATAATACCCAGCAGAGGTATAAATATCATAGATGAGTCGCGATCCAGGCTCGAATTATTGAAAATTTCATTTTTCTTCATAGATCCAAGATAATGAATGTCAACATAATTTAATAATATCTTCAGTTATTACAATTCTTATATACTTATAAACTTCTTTGTCCTCATTGTATTTATATTAATTATTAACAATAATAACAATATAATTCTTGTCAGCCACATATAACAAAAGGTGATAATATCTTCAGTTATTACCATTTAGATTTATTTCCTTGTTTCTTGCTGACAAAACCATATTAATTATAAATAATGGCTTCATAAAGACCTCACTTATATTTCAATTGCAGAGTATTTATCGCTTAATTGCCGAATGCTTAATAATTTCTCTCGGGCTCTGAAATTACAACAAAATAAAAATTTAAATTATTTTCCCCGAGTGTTTGAGACAACCACTAACCCTCCTTCTATATCCCAACATCTGCTCCCAACAGATTCTGACAGCGTCTTTGTGCATATCATTAAGAGTGAGCAGCACGCGGCCATGCAGCACGAGCTGGGAGCGAGGCTGGAGCTGCCACCGTTGCCACTGCTGCTCTTGGCGGCCCTTCTGGTCGTCCTCGCCTCCGCCTCCACCTCCCCAGTAACCCCATCTCCGGCAGCAGCTCTTGCAACAGCGCCCCTTTAAGCCGGGCCAAAGTCGAGCGGCAACTTATGTTCGATGTCTGGAGCCCGGGAGCCGGGTAAGTCGGTGATTTTTAATGCCGTCATCAGTTCAGGAGTCGTAGTCATCATCTCGTTACAGGACACGCCCTCTAGGAGATTGGATGACTGGCTGACTGGATGGGACGGAGGATGGAGGATGGAGGATGGAGGCTCTCGGTTAACGACGTCGATGTCGCGTTGTCTTGTAAATATGTAAATCGGGTTTTTGTTTATGTTTGTGTTTGTGGCTCAGTCTCTAAGTATTTTTATACGTAATTAAGTAAATAGGTCGAGAGTGCATACGTCTAGCATAAATGTATTTGCTCGTATGCTGAGTATATACACATAAGTAGCATATACATGGCCGATCGCATACCTAGAGATACCAGAAGCGAGCAATCGAATCGAATCGAATCCGTAACGAATGTAAATAAATGTTTAATCTTAATAATCGAGCGGCGATATCTAGATTAATTATGACGAATCGCCTGCCGCATCGCGTATACGCAATTTCATTTTCCCGCCCCATGATTGATGGCGATACGAGTGGGACCGCCTCCCAGCCGTCGATTACTATATCTGGGCGAGGGCTTTGACATCCTGCGACCCGGATTATGTCCCTTAATTGCGGGGGCGGGGCTCGGCGGGCCGAGTTTCGAACAGTAATTGAAAAACGATAAGGTCAGGGCGGGTCATTGAAGGTTCCATGTATAGGGACAGCGCAAGACTTCGTGGCGCACATCAAAGCGAAAACACTTTCGATTTTCACAGCTAGGCGACGGAGGGGAGGAAGTAAAGACAGGTAAGGTGCGTCGACAGGTGTGCCTGGGGCAGGGTAATTGAAACATTTGAAGCGTGCGTAATTCACACTCCTCGACGGCAATTACAGTTGGAGTTCTTGGACAAAGTTTTCGGAGCTCACGGTGATAGCTGGGATAAGGATAAGTACCCGCCGAATGCAGGGCGACAGTTCCGGCAGCTTCAAAGGCGCCGCAACGGCACACAATGAGTAATGGCAGTGGCAAGGAGGCTGAGAGGACGCGCTAGGATGCGCAAGGATGGCTGGAGCAAGGCATAACGCATCTCTTTATTGCCAAGTGTTCGCTGAATTTTGCATAAGGTGGTGGTAATTGAAATAAAAGACGTTCCCAGCCGCTAATGGGTCCGCACGCAACAACTCCCGGCTCCTTGTTCCCATTTCCCTTTCCCTCATTTCCCTTGAACACAACCGCAAACCCCTTGCGCAGCTTTGAGTCCAAGGGAAACCCCCACCAAAGTAGGCGAGCATCCATCACAATCTGGCGCAAGGAGAGGGTTCTACTCAGGAAGGGGTGCCGGTACGGTACGGGGTACTTGGGACTTAGCATGTCGTTGTGCCCGCAGCTTTTTCACTCACTGCCTTTCCCCCCCGGCATTTCGCAAATCTTTGGGGAATCTTACGCATTTGAAACACGCGCTGCCTGACAGCCGCAGTCACAGTGGCCCGAGTCCGGGCTCCGGAACCTAACCCCTTGGAAGGACGCTTCTCGGGTTCAGGCTCAATGAATTGCAAGTGCCGAGGGTCCGGTTGTTGG
Organism: Drosophila tsacasi; assembly: GCA_018904565.1. NCBI lineage: Eukaryota > Metazoa > Arthropoda > Insecta > Diptera > Drosophilidae > Drosophila > Drosophila tsacasi. The sequence goes on from JAEIHY010005913.1 coordinate 9,224, forward strand.
CCAAGGCATCCCGATCCTTTGGCTGGCAGTTGCTGTTGCTGTTGCTGTTGCTGTTGCTGTTGCTTCACCTTCACTCATAAATTGTACAACGAGAAATAAATCAAACCCAGCCTCGACTCGGTGCGATGTTGCTGGTGCTGCCTGAGACGCTGTCAGTAACAAATCATGCTCAGGGCTACAGCTCCAGCCCAGTAGGAGCCGGAGCCTCATAGTCCTTGCTGTAGTTGGTGGACTATAGTCCTTGCAGGAGCCGTAACCGTAGCCTTTGGCGTTGCCTTAACAGGAGCCATTGCTTGCGGACTTGTTTACGGGCTTAATACGCAGCGCCAGACAAGGATAAGGGCCAGCATAGCGACTATGAAATGCCCATTATTGCATTTTGTTTTATTTTAATGAGGTTATATTTCCATTGATAATTTTAAAGCTTAATAATAATAATAATAATAATAACCTTAATAGCAATAAATGCATAAAAAAATCTATGTTCATTTATATCTCAGGAGGAGTAAAATTCTAAATAAATACTTCGGGTTACAAGGTTACTTGTACAAAAATGTTGTTTTATTTTAGGTCTGCCTCCAAGCTATGCAGTTTTTGGTAATTTCGAAAAATGTGGAATATAATGAGCCTACAATAAGCGTAAGTCTGAAATATTTGTCATGGTTTATTAACTTAATTTAAACAACAAGTTACACCCTTTTTACAGGCTTTGTTAAATATAAACTTAATAACTGCCTTGACTTATCTTATAAGATTTCTATTTAAATAAATAAAAAATACTAAAAATAGCTTAAAACCCCAATAACAAAGTCTAGTTTCACAACAAGAAAGCCACATTTCCTCTGCCCATTGTTATTATTCTTATCTAAGGCAATTTACATAAGAGTAGCCTTCCAGGCTTAATCAAGCAATGCTCTTGCACAGTCTACAGAAAAACCATTGATCAATTCTAATTAATTAAAATTGCTCGGGCTGTAAACAGAATCACCTCTGGCAGTGGCAAACAAGGGCAGAAAACAAACACACCGCCTCACACTGCTGGGTAGCAGGTGGGAAAAAGTGCGTATACGTACTGTGGGCTTCTTGGCCTGCGAAACTGTGTGTGTGCGTCATCACCACCAGCAGCAACAGCAGCAGCAGAGCCAGAAAAGGGCGTAGGGCAAGGGGTATTCCAAGAGGGGGCATCAACAGCAGACTCGGAACCAGAATCAGCGGCAGGCAGGAAGTGCGGAAGTGCTGGCTGTGCGAACACGACGACTACAGCGACTACAGAGACAACAAGGACAGACGAAGGACTAAGGATCAGGAGCTGGGACAGAGAAACTACGGGGCGTAGACGCGCCGGAAAACATTTAATTACTAATGAGTTTTTCTTGCTGCTGCAGGTCGTGAGGGAAAGCGCTTTAAAACGCGACGAAAAGTGGCGCTGAACTAGGGATTTTTAATTTGCTAATTAGCCGAAATGGCAGCAGAGCCCGAATTTGATTGATTGTCGGAGTGTGGAAGAAACAACAATCAATTATTTAGCCAGCATTTAGCAATTGATTATCAGGTATTAGGCCCTGACAGGCAACTTTGGCCGGAGGAGTAGTATCATCCGTGAGCTCTTCATCCTGGCCTGGCCTGTCTGGCATGCATAACTTATGACGACACACATACTCGTAGAACTTTTTTGGCCAAAAACAATGACATCTTTCGACAGTATTTAAAAGGCCTTAGTCATCGTTAGTCCTTCCGTCCTCTCCCTCTCCCTCTTCCCCTTCCCCACTGAGACTAAACAAGGCGAAAAAGTTTCTCTTCGATATTATTATCGGGGCATAACTCTGTCGGTCATAAATCAAATTAGATGCTCGCTGACACTTGGAAACACATAAGAAATGCAAAAGATTCTATTAAATATACAGTCGATGTGTAGATACAGATATAAGATATAAGAGATAAGGATACAGCAAAAGTGGGGCAAGTCGAGGCCGAGTAAATGAATTGTCAAATACCCAGTACCTTTCGCCAGCAGTCAGAGACGGGAACAGCTCAATATACCCCTTCGGCTGGAGGGTATGCCGAGCGAGGGTATGGCTCGGGGCCTAAGAAAACATTTATCATGCGATTTAAGTTGGCCACGACTTTTGCACAAGAGAGATTTAAGTGATTTGCTGACTGGCTTTAAAATCAAAGTGCGGATAATGAATGGCCTGGTCTGGCCCAGAACAAACCCCTCTGGTTGGGACTCTTCGGCCCGGCTCCATCCTGGCCCGGCACTATTTGCTCTCGCCCGACCGAATGTTTGTTTTGGGCTCAATTTAAGTTTTCTGGCAGCGTTAGTGGCAGTGTGGCAGTGCACAAAAGTGCAAAGTGCAAAGTGGCAGGCATTTTGCAGCAATTTTCCACAGAATGGATTCGAATCGCATGGCCGTGGGCTGTCATTTGGTCGCATGCGACACGCGATTGTTCCCGCTAACTGCTTTTCGGGGCTCTGGCCCAACCTCTACCTCTGGCTCCAACTCCGTCTCCTCCGGTTCGGCTCTGGTTTGGATCCGGAGCTGGTGTCGGACCATGTAGTTTAATCTGCAAACAACATCGTTTGATCCATATCATCAAAGGCGGAGGGACACCAAGTGGAGCTGGGCGTGTGACTGACTGACAAAGCGAGGCCAAAGAGCGGCAGCTAGTGCACGGCGGAGCACTCGCTCCGGTCTTGTACAATTGCCCCCCGGCAAGAGGTTAATTTCCCCCAGGAAGCACCCCGGCTCAATGGCCTTAGAGCAGGAATAGCGCCGGGCTAAGTAAACTCTCACATTAACACAAAGCCAATCCCGAAAACCCGGACCAAAAACCAGTTAGGACGCTTTTCAGGTCGTTCTGGGGCTAAACAGACCATCAGATACCCGGTACTAGGGAGCAAGAAACATACTTTTTGCATTTCCTCTTTGGAGCGGCGAGTAATTAGGAAATAGTTGAATCAACAGTGCAACTGAGAAGGATTGAGAGATACGAGGATTGTTGAAAGTTTGTTGAAATAAATGTACATGCAAAAAGAGAGGTAAATAAATTGAAGAACATGAACAAAAAACCTGATGAAAATTCAGGCATTTTTCAATAGTTTAAAGAACTTTTATTTGATTGTATTAATCTTTTTTATTATATATAATATATAGTAGATAAAAAGACATGCATATATTTTATATATATAAAGCTTTAAAGAAATATTTATTTGGCTTTTTGAGGTCTTTACTAAGAAACTGACAAGTATTGGTTGTCCTGTGAACTCTAATCGACATAACAAATCTACCCCTTGTCATTACGCATACCGGGTACACCAGGAAAAGGCGAATTTAGTGCGGGCCCACCTGCTTGGCAGGCCTCCAGTTGGAGACCAGCAGCTCCTGCTCCTTCTGCGGCTGGCAAACCGAACAATGTGAAATTACCGCCCTGAAATACGGACACCCGCTGAGATTTTATAGCAGTCAACTTTGAATTATTAAATATGTATTTCCAGGCACGCCAAAACCAGAGACTCAATCTCTAGCCGAAGCGAAGATGAGGATGTGGAGTGCGAACGAAGGAGCAGGAAAGAAGGAGCAGCGAAAAGGAGGCGGGCAAAGTGAGTTATATTCAAGTTAAGGGGGAATATTCAAGGATATTTTTGGTAGATGGGAAATATTGACTATGGGGAAATAGAAAAGACTGACAGCTATAAAAGGAGCTTAGCCATAAAAAAGGATGCCATAAAAAGGTGAGCTTTTCAACAGCTTTTACACAAAGCTAATAATTGAAAGCTTTAAAGCTCAGGATGTGGAAAGTTTTTGATTTAAATATTTAGGCCTTGACTGCTAATCAAAGCTCTGCTTGGTGCATAATGAGTCCAGTTAGACTATGACAGCCAGAGCACCCCTCCCCCCTAGGTTCCCTTAAAACTACCCCCTCATCATACCAAACCATCCCCCCTCACCATCCCCTTGAGGCCACCACGTGACTCGCTGAGAGACAAATGACAGACCATTAGGCAGTTATTGCCCCACAGACTAGCAGTCAAAGCGGCAAGCACATTAGCAGCTTCCTGTGCACAGCCTGCTAATAAATATACACCTCAACGTCACTCCGCAGCCCTAGCCCCTTGGTTCTTTTCGCCTTTCTGCTCCTCGCTCCTTCCACTTCCACTGCCACTTCCATTTCCGCATCCTGTTCGAGACTCAAGCCCACAAAACCCCCCGCATCTTGCATATTCATAAGCTGGGGGTAAAAATATTTTCATAAACATAAATTCTCATTTCTGTTGCATTTCCTCGATCGCCTTTTGCCTTGTTTTGCACACTTTCGGCCCTTTTATCTCTTTTCGCCTCTGCGTAATTTCATTCGCTTGGCCTGGCCGAAAATGCACTGCGCGAAATGCAAGTGTGTCCGGCAGTGGCTTGTCTTGTATGTGAGAGCTGCTGCTGGGGGATTTCCTTTAATTATCGGAATTACACATTGAATACGAGTTGGTTTATGCAAATATACTGCCACCGCATTGGCTGTTGCTTTCGGCTAATCTTTTTCCATTAGGTGCAGCTTGTCCGTTTGTGTATTCTTGTATATTTGCGCTCCTTCCGTTGCTTGTATGGTTGCTACTCATTTAAATTAAAATTGAATTTCCAGTATGCATACTTACAAGCGCACATTCCCCTCTCACATTTGTACAGTTGTGGCCGGAAGGATAGCGAGCAGGGGAAATTGTATTTTTTAATTAAGGTATGTTGTAGGGTGTTAATTTCTGAAATTCCTTCATATTTTTTCTCTTCAAAGGCAGCTTTTTTTTAGGTTTAGAGAAACTCATCAACAAATATTACGTATACGCAGGGTGAAACAACTCAACTCTACTCTCTCATCCTTTGCTCGCTCTGTCTAGTAATTAATCTCTCGTTATTTTGATTATCGTTTGCAGTTGTTCGTTGTCTTAATGACATTTTACTCTCGTTCTCTTTACTCGTCATTTTGGCTGCTTGTTCATCTCAATTTTTGTTTCTAGGTTATGCTTGGTATAAGTCTGAAGAAAAACAGGTTGTCTGTATAAAAATTATCAAGAATGAGTCGTCAAAGGACGAACCTGCACTCTCTCGTTGTTTACTCGCTCCTTTCAACCTCGTCGTCCTCACTCGTTGCCCTTACTGCCTGCCGTCTTTATTTACTCGCAATGGAATTTCCCCTGAGTATTCTTGAAATGCCATACTTTCGCCACATATAAATTAAATAAATTTCAATTAACTTCAGTATGCGTTCTTAAGAATGGAACTCGTTAAAGGTTGAATCAACAGATATGCCATATTCATGTGCTGGTTGGTTTTCCTTTTGCTATTATTTTGACCGTCGTTGTTTAAATACAAGTGTGCACACCTCGCAGCCACCTTTTCTCTGCTCTTTTGCGCAGTGCATGTAAGCTCCGGCTTGGAAGTTGTTCCAGCTCATGTTGCCTCTGTTGCCTCTGTTGCCCCTGTTGCTGCTGTGGCACTCGCTCCGATTGCTGTTCTGCCACTGCGCCGCTGGCGTCGCCGTTCTCCGGCGCTTTTTCATTTGCAGCTCGGGATTCTCCGGCTTTCTGCTTCTGCTTCTGATTCCGATGCTGCCGCTGTGGCTGCTTCTGGTGCTGGTGCTGCTGGTGCTGCTGCTGCTACTGCTGCCTTTCCTTCATCGTCCTGGCGTTGTTTTCTTTTTTAAGTTTGTACAGTTTGCACGCATCGGTCCGTAAATTTATGCATTTGGCTATGCGAGCGTAATAAACAAGACCTTCAACCGACGACGGCGACGACGACGACGACGTCGTGCTTACTGCCCGTTGTCCGCTGTGCGTTGTGTCCTTTACCCTGCGTCATGTTGCTGTTGCTCCTGCGATGCTGAAGCTGCCCCTGTCGCTGCTGCTGCCGGTTGTGTCGCTGCTTCGTTTGGTCACTTCCATTGCCGGCTGCCAGACTTTTATTTTTATGCGTAGATATTAAATGTGTTTCCTGGCACTTTATTTCGCCGTTGCTGCCGTTGTTGTTGCTGGCGTATTGTGCCATTTTACACCAACGCAATGCCGGCACATTGGCGCAAATGTGCGGATATCACTTGCGAAAAAAAGAGCACAGGCTCGACAAAGAAAAGTCCGACATATAGCAGTACGTCTAAGCCGATATAGAGTCGCACACACAAAAAACTGAGGGAAATCGCTTCGTTCCCAAGCTCGGCGCGCATAAATAGGCAATGGCAAACGGCAATGGCAACGGGAACGGCAACGGCAACGACTTGGGGAACATTTTTCGGCAGCAAGTCATGGCCACATTTCTATGTAAAAAGTGCGCACATAAAACTTTGCCAATTTCAATAACAACATTTCATTTTCAGTTTCGCAGTTCGCAGTTTTCCCTTTATGCCAAGGCTAAAAAAGCGAGAAACACTCACTGGGGAGCTTTGCTTTGAGAGAGGCCTCGAGTTGAGAAGCTGGTTACCGAGAACTGAGCACTGAGAATTGAGAATTGAGAACTGCGAACTGCGAACTGAGAAGCGAGTACCGGGAACCGAGGAAGCTCGACTTTGGCGCCAGTGTGCGTCCTGTGGCTCTTCCTGCTGCAACGCCACGCCCCCCTGAACTGCGTTTCGCTGGCTGCCGTTTCTCGTTTCTGGTATTTTTTTTTTATTTTTCTTTTTTTTCACCCGACACCACAATGCGCGACTGCTGAAAGGAAATTCATAAAAATGTTAATTTTTCCGGCGGAAATATAATTTATGTAAAGCGCAGTGGGTGACCAAGGAGGCTGGCGGGGATCAGGAGATGATTCCTCGCTGTTGCAGCTGCAACTGGGCGTAGAGGTGGGTCAGTGGCGGCGGTGATTGCGGTGTCGCGGATTGGGATTGCGATTGGGATTGCAGTTTAACATGCCTGAAAATACGAATATCCGGTGCGAATTACAAAAAAATTGCAAATGGTTGATGGCGAGTAAAAAACTGGCTGTAACTAAAAGGGAAAACTACAGAAACAGTAACAAGCCAACTATATGTGTCTTTTTCCCACTGCATTGCACTTCGGCTTTCGGCGCAGCAGGAGGCCGAGGCGGGGGAGGAGCTGTCGCAATTTGCATAATTCCAGTTTTTTACACTGGTCCAGAACACGCACGCCCACTGTGCATCTAATTAATGCCATAACGCCCTCATTTAGCCCATGGCCAAGCCCGAAAAAAAGCAAAAAAAGGAAAACAAGAAAGGCTAAAAAGGTAAAGCCGAAGCGGGAACCGAATTCCAGGCCCGAATCCGAGCTCCCAGCTTGTCATGTGTTGGGGTCATTGTTAGCATTGCGGCAGCATTTTCAAGTTGCTTCCATGACCATTAATCTTGGCAAGAAGGTAATTGCTTAGCAATTACCCCCTGCAACGGGCTGAGCCACCCACCAGCCCCATTGCAGGGCTGTCATCAAAATACACAGAGACAAAAACCCGCCTTCAATACCAAGTGCCAAGTGGCATTCAGTCGAGGACACAGCAGGCAGCTGTCCTCAAGTGTCGGAATTTAATATTATTTTAGCTGGCGAGCGCTCATGTTTAATTAAAACATTGACTGTCCATTCCAAGCCAAAGAATTTCTATGGCGACTGCCATTTTCCAATCTCAAAATGTTTCAATTGCGGTTTATGGAAGTCCAGTGCGCGTTCAACAATTGCTGCCAGTTTGGCTCAATTGAAAACTTAAACACTTAAACTTGGCTTTTTGCTGGAAATTTAAAGTGGAATTTCGATTTTGTTAAAGAAAATCAGAGATAAGCAGTTTTATCTCTTAGAAATAAGCTTATAACTTGCTACATTTATCCAAATCGAGGCCTTTGTTTGTCAATATATTTCCTTATTTATGTGCAAATTGTGAGTACATTTTGCCCAAAATACCAAAAGTAAATATTTGCTAGTTCTACAATTTATTATACTTGTATAAGCCTTAACTGTTAGGACAGCAAGAGTGTCCAGGGGGAGCCCTTAGGGCTATTACGATGGCTCAAAACTTTGCACTTTTCTTTTCGGTGCACTTGCAAATTCGTCCCGGGCCGTCCGCTGGGGCTGCTTATATCTCCGGCGTTACGGCTACCGCTCCCTCCTTCGTCCTGCAACCTTCCACTCCTGGCCCCCGGGCTCTTGTTCGGCTCTTGTGCTGTGGTTACATTTCAGCGGAAGTCCCACGCAACGCCGCCGGCAACAGCTGCACTCTCACTCGGGCCCCTGACACCCGTCCTCTCTGCCCTTCCAGCTCTGCTAATACCTATTAGAAGTTGACTAAGGGTATATTTCGATATGTTTCCAATGTTACAGATGCCTTAGGGATTTGCTTGTTAATTAGATAGCAATTTTAAATAAATAAATAGCCCTAAAGCCAGACTTTAAGAGATGTGCAAGGGATATGCAACTGTATTGCTTGAAGTAAGTGTTTGAAACATTTATATTATATTACTGCTGCACCCCCGTAACCCCCTGCAGTTGGCAACAGCTTTTGCAACAGGTACCCCAAAGTCGAGGCTCTGAACTTTGACTTTCTTTACTTGTGTTCGCTTCTAGTGTCGTATTCTCTATGTACGACAATGTCGGTACATAACACGACCCGCGGAGGATCCACTCGCTGCCGCTCCAGCGCCCTGGCTCTGGCTCTGACTCCAACTCCTGCTCCGGCTCCATTTTCCACTTCTGGCCACTAGCTCCTGATTTCACTCCCAACTGTAACCGAATGGGGATGTGGATGTGCTAGTGCAAGTGGAAGTGGATGTGGATGTGGATGTGGATGCGAATGTGGATGTGGCCCCGAAACGTGGCCCCGTCATGCTGCGCCTGCATTGTGTTAATGCTTTTTGTTAAGCAACAAGGAGCAGCGGCAACAATGTGCGCAGGCAGGGATGGGCCAGGAATGATGAAGGCACACTGAGGGGCATGCAGGGCACATGGGGGACACGGGGGAAGCTTCATTGTGCAGTTTTGCAGCGTGTGTCGCTTTTTGCAAATGTTTGCCGCACACAAACTCACACACACACAGCATATAGAGCACACGCAAGCGGCGCAAAGCAGCAGCACAGACATAGAGCAAAAAATAGCAACATCAGCAGCAGCAGCAGCAACAACTTAGCAACAACAGCAACATCAGCAGCAGCAGCAGCAGCAACAATAACAGAAACAACAACAACATCAGCATTAGCGGAAAGGGACCCGGGGAGGCAGGAGCAGGACTAGGACCAGGAGGCGAGCACTTGAAGGATACTTTAAAATTAGGAGCAGCGTAAACGAAAATGCTGCACAGCCTATGCATGCATTTGTCCTGCTTTTTTGTGTCCCGCAGCACGAAGGTGAGGCGAGTGAATGAACTCTGTAAACCAACCGCAAAATGGACCCACAAAAAGGGAGGAATGAACCACGAACTGCCGAAAATTGCACCACTTTGCTGCACCGCTCAGCCGCGATTAACCCTTTAATACATAGGTCCTGCCCTGCTCCTGGTTCGCTTATTTAACGTCAATTCAACGCTTACAAAAAAAATTGCCTCAACTACAAGCATGTTTCAGTTTGGTAAATCTATTTAAATTGTGTTCTCAGTTCAATTAAAGAAAATATCCTTGAATTAATTTCTTTCTTAAACATTAAATGACGTTCAACTTTCACAAGCAAAAATAAAATTCCATTCTGCAATCAAATTCTATAAAGAGGGTCAAAAACTCAATCAGTGTACATTTAATCAAAAATCAATTCAATAAAAATGCATGCTACTAAATTTATGCAAACCCCCTTACTCAACATATTCAGTTTCCACCAAAAAAGGCCCTAAAGAGCGACCTAGTAACACTAATGTTTTCATGATTTATTAATATTGTTTGTGTGGTTTTATGCATGTTTTTATAATTGATTTTTTTTGTCATCTTTTGCAATTTAATATCGAATTATAATTGAGTAAAAACATCTAATATAATTCAACAAAAAAGGGATGAAATTGTTAGTTAACTATTAAGCTAAAGCATGACTTTAAAAACAAATCTCTGACATCTTCCTAATCTAGCAATCGGATTAAGGCTTCAAAAGCTGGTGCTTAAATCTTTCCTTAAAATGCAATAAAAATACATACATATGTATGTAAGTTTAAGCTTGCTTGGGGACCACTTTTTCCTTGTCAACTGAAGTTCTTAAATATCAAGAGCGGAAGCTATATAAAAATATATGAACCTTAAAATCAATACCAATTCTTCGTTGCAAAGTTCAAGTTTTCACTTAGAGATCCAGTGAAACAGTAAATTAAGAGTGATACTTTACTGCTCCAATTAGAAGGCAATCAAATATTAAACTTTAAGGACATGTTAAGCCTTAACTTTCATGAAATTTCCTTTAAAATTTGGATTGCGAGGCCATGAATAATTTCGCAACTCGTTCTAGCCAATGGCTTGTACTAAAAATAGCCGCAGCTGCTTGACTCCGCTTCCTCCTCCGTTAGACCGGCGATTAAAGTTGGCAATTAATGCGAACGAAATAAAAAGCAAGTGTCTTTGCCGATGGCCGCAAAGATAAACCCAACAATTGTGCGCTTTTTGTTAGCACTGCGAAATGGCCGGCATTTTAGCTTTTGTTGGCAGATAGTTCCGCCGATAAAGGGGAGAGCTGCCTGAATGGGATGGCTGGCTGTATGCCTGTCTCGCTAGCTGGCCTCAAATGCTCTTTGAGAACCGGCTCAAACACGGCCAAACACACACACCAACCCTCACACACACAGTTTGTTCAAACTTGAAACACAACTCAAACTGGCAACTCAAATAAGAATCTGCAAGGTATTTACCTATGCGCACACTAAACTCTAGCCCCAACTCGAGCCACAAACTGGGGCTGTCCCCTTGGAAAACTTTGCCACCCATCTATGACCCATTGTTGTTGCTGCTGCCGCTGCTCCAACTGCTTCTGATGTTGCTGCCGCTGCGACCCAACGACAACTTGCAATTTTCCAATAAGAGCCGAGGCGAAGGTAACGCCGAAAAATTGTTCAAGCACAAACAACGCACGTTATAATATTATAAAACGGAAGGCAGCGGCAACTTACTCAAGCGATAAAGTCAGAGGGGGAATCTGGGGGGAATACGGGGGATTCTGGGGAGTTCTGCGGACCCATCAAGAAGTAAAACAGCTGCTCTTTGGACACAATCCTGGTTCTGCTTCTGCTTCTAACTCTGCACTTCGAGGAAAAGTCTTTAAAAGTCGGAAAATATTTCTTAAGAATTTATACAAGAACTTTGAAAGGGATAATTTATGTGTAAATGGATTCTGGTAAAAGTTTATTGGGCGGAAATATTATTTATTTAATTTTTGAGTATATAGTTTAGTTAAATTAAAGTGGAGAAATTCAGGGAAACTAATAAAGTATTCATAAAAGTAGAACGTGCCAAGAAGCCTTGTCATGACTTTTGATTATTTTTATTAATATTTAACAAAGAAATTATGAGCCTAGCGAACAGTACAAACTTTAAAGTAAGGCACTTTAATTTGTATATAAATCTTAAACTTATCAATTGCATGAAAACAATTAATAATGGAGCAATAAGGCTATTTGTAATTATCTTTTCTTATTAGGAATTGCAAAAAATATTATTGAATCAATATTTAACAAGAAGGTTTTTACAAAATCTTACAAAATTGCACATATCTGATATGTCACTATATTCTATGACATAATGGACCAATACAAATAGTAAAGTGTCAAAAAGTCTGTATATCAAGGAGTATGATATATTCGATATGATATTTTTCTTTCCCATTATATTTTCCAATCACTGATCCTTTTCTCTCCCTGTGTACTCCGGCTTCTGGCCTGGCAACAAATCGTTGAAATAAATGAAGCGCACTGGGCGAAATCAGCAAAAGTTTTCCACAATTTTTCTTCACTTCTGCAGTCTGAGTTGCCCTGGCCCCTTCATACCTCCCTCCCAGCCCCCAGCCGCCCCTTTTCTTCTCGTCGCTCTGCAAGTTTTTCTCTGCGACATTTGCGGATTTCGGGCTAACGCTTAGGCCACTCTGCCCTCTGATTGCTTCTCGCCCATTGTTGACTTACAAATTTAGGTTGCTGTGCGCCAAAAAGTTTGTTTTGAATTGTAAGTAATTTCTGATACCTCACCTCGAGATGTCCACGTGTGTGTGTGAGCGTTGCGTGCGGGTGTGCGTGCTCGTAGATTTCGTGTGGATTCCTTGGAAAGGAGGTTAAGGGGGTATTCTAGTGTAGAAATTTAAAAAAATCAATTTTTTTTTTTTTAATATTTA
>JAEIHY010005916.1:0-19029 GCA_018904565.1 Drosophila tsacasi
TGTATATGTAATATCGTATGTATGCTGGTGGAACTAATGCCCAGAGCTGCCTCAATCTCCGCGCAAGTCGTATGCCGATCTACCTTTATCATGTCGCGCACAGCGTCAATGGTTTTTGGCAAAACAGCTGATTTTGGAAAACATTCACGGAGATCGTCATTAAGCGAACTACGACCGCGATTGAATTCGGTATACCAACGATAAACCGAAGTTTTTGGTGGTGCTTCATCGCCAAAAGTCGATTTAAGTTCATCGATGCACGTTCTTGAGATAATTTACGTCGAAAATTGTAAAAAATTATGACACAATAATGTTCACAAGGTTTAATTCCATTTTTTGGCTGAGATGAATTTTTCAAATGACTGTAAACCAACTTTATAGCGCTCGTACGTCACATTGTTATGAGTTCGTTTATGCTCAAAAATTTCAAACTTTCGAATGCAAACTTAAGATTTGATGTGGCAGCATTAGTATTGCCCATTCCCGAAATATATATATGTATAGTGACTCTCGTAATATTAAAATTCCTATAGCTCCTATTTAACATTATTGCTGTGGATGGGAATCTACGTAATGACTGAAAATGTGCATTGAGTGCACTATAAATAATTATTTGAAATTATTATAAAATTACCATTTGTACTTTATAGTTGATAAACAATTTGTGCTTAATTATTGGTTCAAAAAAAATCATAGTTTGTAACATTTTTCTGAAGATGTTTTTAGCCTTTATCTAACTTCGTTAGGGAGAGTTTTAGATTGATTCAAGGTAATCAAGAATCATATTTTGAATATTAAATGTTTGAAATTAAACAAATTTAAAGGAACGCAAGTTTTTAATAATAGACAAATATTTAATAAGGACTTTCGGGAAACACAAATTTCTAGTAAAGTGTTATATTGTCAAGCTCCTAATGAAAACTGTATTTTAATAATCTTTAAATTCAGTGTCAAACCCGGATTGCAACTGTTTCAGTATTGCAATGATCTCCAAAGAGAATTCAATGACTATTGTCGGAATATGGTACTCTGTTTCGTATTATGTATATTTATCTTTGTACATATAACACCATATATATGCTAATTTAGGGATAATTTCAAGTTTATACTCACGTTTGCGACTGCAGTGGATCATCGCCCAGTGTGACCGTATCGCCCTGGATGTCGTTAAAGCACTTTTGGCAGTAGGTGTATCTATTTGAGGCGACACCGTATTCCTTTAGACTGTTGTTTTTGATTGTTTGATCGTTTTGATTGTTTTTTTTATTTGTTTAATTGTTTTTGGTTTTTTTCGTTTTGATTGGTGATTTTTGTTTTCGTTTTTGGATTGATGGCCGGATGATGTGTTGTGTGTGGACGAGATTTGAAGATGGCAGCCAAAAGGGAGCACAACAGCAACAACACAGGCCAGGCGTGTGTGTGTAATTGGTGTGTGTGTTATGGGGTACAGGTGGTGTGCGTGCAAGCGAGATGGTTATATGCAATGGTCAGTTGTATGGGTGTATGTGTTGTTGATGTTTTTTTTATATTTGTTGTTTTTTTCAGTTTTTGTTTTTGTTAATTTTCACACACACACAAACACAGAGAGAAACACAGAGAGAGAGAGGAGAGAGAGCGAGATTTTACACACACACATACACATTTTGATAAAGAGACACGCAATAAATACAGTTATGAGGCGACACAGGTTAACGGGTATTATGATAATTATTGTTATTATTATTGTTATTATTTATTAAAATTTTATTTTCATTATTTTTTCGATTTTATTTGGTTTTTTTTTTTTTTTTGTTGCGGGGCGTTAGGAATAAGAAAACGAAGATCAACAAAACACAAAAAAAGAAAAGGAAGAGAAAAACAAAAAGTGATTTGATTTGCATTAGAATTTTTGTTCACATTAATACAACAATTAAGAGGGCGAAGAATTTATCTAAATATTTGGCCTAAATATCCCAAAATAAGACCTAGTTTGATAAGTAATTTAAGAATTTAATTAGCTTTTTAATGTAATATTTATGCATCTAATAATTTCATATTCCGTTTATCATATGATAAACCGATATATATCGTTTCAAACAATATAAGGAATAAGAAATACCAATAAATTAACTAAAATATTTTAATTGTTCTTCAAATTTCTATATATCAAATTTTAGTACATGACTTTTCCTTTCGATATTTATGTATTTATAATTCATGAATTAATAATAATTTGGGATATTTAGACACAAGCATTGTACACGAGATCTGTTCTTAACTTTGATGTTTTTATATTTAAATTTTTAAAGAACAGATCCCGATAAATATATATAATATATAAGGATTGGATTTGAGACTATTTCCATTTCTTGTGGTTAACGTTTTTGGGTTCGTTTTGTTTGGTTTTCTGGCTATACTCGAAAATGTGGAATGTTAGACACGGACTGGGACTTGGACTTGGGATCGGACCGAGTCCGATCATGATTGGTCATGATTGATTAAGCGCTGGAGCAAAAGCGTCGGCATTACGGAATATATTGGGGATATTAAGGATATTAGGGACACTGTGTGTGAGTGTTGTGTGTGTGCGTGTGTCTGTTTGTTAAATACTCTTCAATTTACGTTGTGCAATGTGCAACATTAAGGATTCTATGTACACATTAAGGATAACACACAGAAATACACACGCACAAAAAACACAGAGAGAGGCAGAGAGCAGGAGAGAGAGAGAAGGAACAAGAAAGAGCGAGCAGGGATAAGGATCTGGATCGGAATCGGAATCGTTATCGTTATCGAAAGACATCGAATTAGAGCTTTAAACGGACAGTTCAGCAGCTGAAAGCAGCCAGCGGGGGCTTGAAAGCCAGCAGTCAGTCAGAAGTCAGAGGAACTGCTTCGGTTTTCTCTAATTTTTCGTTCAGAAATTTATGGTATTTACACTCTCTGGAAACTGGAACCGAAACAGGCCTCTGAGCATTCAATGGGGGGAAGCAAGCGAATAATCTATCTTCTAAATTACATTTCACATTTCACATCGAACAGAGAAACAGAAACGAAACCGAAACGGTAACAAAAACAGTGTCCACGTGAGCCAAGCAAGAATATCCTCGACAGGCAACACGAGCCTTCTTCGGCTTGCATTCATTAGCAACATTGTCAACATGAAACATACCTGTTCTGGTAGCTGTAGTACTTGGCATCCCGCGGAATCGTGCACAGCTGCTTGCCGTAGCAGCAGAGCACCTGGGGATTGAAGGTGTACTTCCTGCCGCAACAATAGCCCAAAGCCTGCATCACGGGATCGATTTCCGCCTCAAAGACCTCGGATAGCTAAAGGGGAGAGCAGGGAGCAGAGAGCACAGAGGGCAGAGGTTAGTTTACTTTCCCTGTGGCTGGGATTATCTTGTTTACCTTCGTGCAATAGCGATACACCCGCGACGTCTTGCGATTGTACAGCCAGGCATTGTCGAACATCAGCCACACATCGTCCACGTACTCCCAGGGATCGCTGTACTTGCCGTTCTGGATGTTGGTGCGAATGGTGCCCAGGTCCATGGGCTTCTTCACGATCTCAAAGTAGTCGGGAATGCCCAGGGCCTGCGGATCGACGGGATAGCGAAAGGGCCCCGATTCGGGCTCCTGGCGGTAAAGCTTTTCCAGGGTGGGCAGCAAGGCTGTGCGCAGCTCTTCGGGATTGAATTCTGTAAGGAGGAGCATAGGCATAAAGATGGTTGAGATTAGTAACGAACAAAGATGTTTATGGTTTTAAAAACACTTACGGCACTTCTTTTTCTTGTCACCCGCCGTGGGCGCAATCGGTTCCGGCACCAGGGGCTTCGTGTCCGTCTTCGGTTTGATATCCACGGCACTGCCGGCCGCTCCCCCATCGTGCGCACCGTTTATGTTATCCTTGCCGCCGCCAATACCACTGCCGCCGCTGCTCCCGTCACCGCCTGCGCCATCGTGATGGCCTCCGGCCGTCGAGCCGCCCGCCTTGTCCACGTCCATGGCCTCCGTCTTGATCTTCACATCGCCGTCGGCCCCATCCTCCGTCTTGATCTCCATTTTGATCATACTGGTGCCGTCGTTGTTCACATTCTTGCCCTTGCCGCCGCCCGTGGAGCAATCCATTTGCGAGCTGTCGTTGTTGCCGCCGCAGCTGTCGTCCATGAACTCCTTCTTGATGTCGTCCTCCTGCTTGATCGAGTCCAGCTTGCCCTTGGAGGCCATGCCGCCGCCGGCGTTGCCGCTGCCGCCGCTGCCGTTGGTGTTCTCGTTGGAGGGCGAGGGCGTGTCCTCGTCGTTGTCCCGCGCCGCGGCCTCCAGAGCGGCCATCTGCGAGGAGAGGTTGCTGGTGCTGCTCATCATCCGGCTGCTGGCGGACATGGATGTGGTGGTGGTCGTCGTTCCTCCTCCGCCCGACGACATCATGTGCAGGGGATTGCTGGCGGGCGTCGTGCCTCCGCCGCCGCCGCTGCTGCTGCTGCTGCTGGAAGCCATCGTGGCTGACGTGGGCGTGGACACCGAGGAAGAGGCACAGCTGAGCGGAGTGCCCGAGCCGGCCGACGATGTCGAAGTCGTTGTGGTGGCTCCCGCCGCCGCCGCTGTGGGTCCGCTGCTACTGCTGCCGCTCCCACTGGTCGCCGCTGCGGCGGGTGTGCTGCTCGCCGCCAAGCCGGAAGCACTGGTCGCCGGCACTGGGGAGGCGGGTATGTAGGGCGGCGTGGACGCACGATTGCTCAGCGGCTGCTGCATCAGGCTGCTCACTGAGGGCGGGTTGTTGTTGGCACTGCTGCTGCTGTTGTTGTTATTGCTATTGGAGGGCGTGCCAATCGAGGGGCCGTTGGAGAGGAAGCCGGGCGAGGGGCTCGGAGCCGAAACCGTGACATTGGAGGCTGCTCCGCCCGTTCCCGCTGCTCCGGCCGCCGCATTCAAGGCCTCCAGGCTGGTGGGCGTCGGCGGCATGTTGTTCATCACGCTGCCGGGCTTCTGCTGCTGTTGCTGCTGCTGCTGTGGCTGCTGTTGCATGGGCGAACTGAAGCTGTTGCCGCCTTGTGTCTGCTGCAGGGGAGTGGCATTACTGAACGGCGACTGCGGCAGTAGCATTCCCTGCTGCTGCTGCGCCGCCTGCTGCTGCTGCTGTTGCTGCTGCTGTTGGTGCAGGTGTCGCTGCTTCATCATCTCGCTCAGCTGGGGATTGGCTCCCGTGCCGCCGTTCGCATTGATGAACTGCTGCTGCTGCTGCTGGCCCGGCACGGGGCTGGTGAGCACGTTGGTCGTCTGGTACGGCGACAGCGCCGGGTTGACCACCATGCCGCCGGGACTGGGCCCGGGCGGACCCACCAGCATGTTGCCGGCGCCGGAGCCGGGAGGTTGCTGTGGCTGTTGCTGCGGGAACTGCATGCGCTGCTGCTGCTGCAGGGTGAGCATGTTGCCGCCGGGCGAGTGGCTGCGCATCGCCACCATGTTGTTGGTGACTCCGACGCCCACTCCTACGCCGACACCGACGCCCATGCCCACGGCCGTCTGCTGGCCGCCCACCATGCCGGGCGGACCCTGTGGACGCAACTGCTGCGGCGGCATAACGCCGCCCATGGGACTGATGATGGGACGGACGCCGGCCTGGACGGGCTGCTGCTGTTGCTGCTGCTGCTGTTGTTGGGATAGAACGCCTCCCACGGCTCCACCAGCTGCACCACCCGCACCTCCTGTCGCTCCACCCGTCGCTCCGGGATTCGCAACGCCCTGCTGCTGCATCAGCATCTGCTGGTGCTGCTCCTTGCGCTTCAGCCGCTTCTCCTCCAGCTCCTTCTGGATCTTGTAGATCTTCTCCGCCAGCAGGTGGTAGTACTCCGACCGGGACTTGGCCATCTCGTACATGTCCTTCTCCACCTTCTCCGCGTACGAGACGAGGTTGTGCATGCGCTTGTCCTGCATCGTCGTGGGGTCCGAGGTGGGGAAGATGGCCTGCACCAGCTTGTGGACGAGGTGGTTACGCAGATCGGCGGTCACCAGGTCGCGCCAGTCCTTCTCGCTGTCGCCGGGAGCCCCAGAGCCTCCGCCGCCGCCGCCACCTCCGCCGGGGGCGGCACCACCAACACCGCCGCCACCAGCACCAGCACCGCCGGGTCCTGCATTCTGGTTGGGATTGCTCGCGTTGCCGCTGCCCGTGGTATCCGCTGGCATTAGGACACTGGAGCCGGCAGCCACCTGCTGGCCACCACTCGCGCCAGCTCCCGGTGCTGCGCCGCCTGCGCCGCCCACGACATGGCTCTGCGGATGGACCTGCGCCACCTTCAGCTGCTGCTTGTCATTGGCCCCTCCGCCGCCGGCACCGCCAGCGCCGGCTGCTGCGCCACCGAAATTGGCATTGCCAAAGCCGCCGACGTTGACGGAGAGTGGTGCTGGAATGTTGCCACCCAGCTGGGCGGGATTGGGTTGCTGCTGCTGCTGTTGCTGCTGCTCCACCATGTTGGGCAGGCCGCCGCGTCGTCGATTCTGGCCCTGCTGCTGTTGCTGCTGCTGGAGCATCTGCTGCTGCTGCTGCAGGCTGTTGACGTCGTTCGGCAGGACATTGGGGCCGCTGGGTCCGGGACCGGGTCCAAGGACTCTGACCGCCGGCGGAGCACCCTGCATGCGGATGCCCGGAGGCAATCCCTGCTGCTGCTGCTGCATTCCGCCCGCAGTTACGGGAGAGAGTCCCACCTGGCCCATGCCATCGAAGCGACGGAGTTCCTGCTGCTGCTGGACCTGCTGTTGGTGCACCTGCTGCTGCTGCTGTTGCTGCTGCTGCGCTAGTTGCTGCGCCATATCAGCCGGTGTCTTTGGCGCACCCGGCGTTCCGCCCGCTCCTTGTTGTTGTGGCAGGACGATGGCGGTGTTCTGACCTCCGCCGGGCGCCACCTGCTGCTGCTTGCCGTCCACAACCAAACCGGTCATGTTGGGCTGCTGATTTTGCTGCTGCTGCTGCTGTTGTTGTTGTTGCTGTTGTTGCTGCTGTTGCTGTAGATTACCGCCCGCTCCACTGGCAGCTCCTCCACTGCCAGCTCCTGGCGCGGCTCCGGCATTCCCTCCTCCCGCCCCACCCGGCGGCACGTTGGTACTCTGAAAGACTGAATGGTTTTGTCTGAAGGGATAGCAAATGATGCAGGCACTGTTGGTGCACGTCTTGTAGTGCAGCAGGATCTGGCGTGAGGAGGCGCAGTGCTGCATGGTGCAGTCCTTGCTCTGCTTGCAGGTGCCCATGTGCGCCAGCACGGACTTCATCGCCTTGCAGTAGTTGACGTTGCAGACCTCGCGGTTCGGATTCAAATTCTCGCGACGGTTGCACTTGTGCGCGTGCAGGAGCAGCATGAGCTGCTGCTGAATCTGGCGCTTGCGATCGTCGGGGACGTCGCGATTGCCACCTGCGGGCCCGCCTGCAACGCCAGCGCCTCCCACACCTCCGCCAGCAACTGGTGGCACGCCAGCACCCGCGCCGGGTCCGGCGCCCGCCACAACACCCGCTCCTCCCAATCCAACACTGACGCCGACTCCCTGCTGCTGCTGTTGTTGTTGCTGCTGAGATGTGCCTGGCTGCTGCTGCTGCTGTTGCTGCTGCTGCTGCTGTCCGGGATGGCCGAGGAGTTGGTTCGGTTGTGGAGGGCGCGGACCCATGGCTCCGGATTGCTGCTGTGCCAGCATTTGTTGCTGCTGAGGATTACCGCCAACGAGTTGTCCAGTGGGCACGGACCCATCGCCACCCAGAGTGGACATGGGCACCACTGTGCCCACGGGTCTGTTGCCCTGCGGCATTCCGGGAACAACGCCGCCTCGCTGGGCCATCTGCTGGGCCAGGAGTTGCTGCTGCTGCTGTTGCTGCTGGGGATTGTTGCCGCCGCCGGGGCCACCGTACTGACCCACTCCGTAGGGCAGGCTGTTGAGTTGGCCTGGAAAATGGGAGCAAGTGGAAGAAGGATCCCTCATTAACACCTTACTTTTCAACTAGGCAGCGCGGGAAACTTACCCATTTGCATGTTGGGATTCTGCATGCGGGGTCCTCCGCCTCCGGGTCCGTTTCCTGGGCCTCCAGCTCCTCCCGCGGCGCCCATCAGATGCGGGCCGCGGAGCATGTGCGGCTGCCCCACCATGCGCGTCATCATCGGACCGTTCTGCATGTGCATGCCTTGGTTGGGGGTCACGCCGCCTGCCCCGACGCCGCCGGGTCCTGTTCCTGGTCCGCCCGGTCCTGGCACGGACACTGCGTTGATCATGCCGCCGCCTCCGCCGCCGCCGCCGGCCTGCTGCTGCTTCAGCTGGTTGACCATGCCGCCCATGCCGCTGCCCACGCTATTGGTCAGCACCATGTTGCCCAGATTGCCCTGTGCGATGGTGTTCATGCCTGTCGGAGATGGGGGAAAGATGGGGGGAACGCAAGTTCGGGTTAAAGCCTGTTCCCTTTGCCGTCTCCCGTTTTACGGGGGGTCTTCTCTCACCTGGAATGGCATTCATGCCGTTGTTGCCGTTATTCGATATGGACATGGGCATCGAGTTGACCATGCCCATCTGGGCGCCCACCACCTGCTGCATGCCGCCCTGGTTGGGCGACTGCAGGTTGGGCGACTTGCTGCCGAGCTGCTGCATCCCGGGCACCACCATGGCTCCCTTCTGGCCCTGCTGCTGCTGCTGTTGCTGCTGCTGTAGCAGCTGCTGCAGCTGGTGGTGCTGCATCTGACTCATCCGGTTGCCGGCATTGCCGGCTCCGGAGCCATTGCCGCTGCCATCGTCGCCGCCTGTGCCGGAGCCACCGCCGCCGCCGGCTCCGTTCATTTGGGAAGGCACAACGCCGACACCGACGCCGACGCCAACAACACCGACGCCCATGCCGCCGACTCCGACACCAACGCCAACGCCACCGGGCCCCGAGCCGGGTCCTGGTCCCTGTGCTGGTGGTTTGTTGGGTCCGCCGCCTGCATTTGGGCCGGAGGTGGAGTTTGTGGTCACGCCGGAGGCGCCGCCGCCTCCTCCGCCGTTGCCGCCGCCGGTAAGCTGATCCGACCAGCCGCTGTTCGAGGACACCAGCTCATCGGGCAGGTTCTCCTCCAGGAAAAGGGAGATGTCCGCTGCGGGTGGAATGAGAATAAGAGGTAAAATCGAGGATGTTAACAACTAGAAGGTTCGTTTAACAAGAAAGCAAGGTAAAAGCTGAGTAATTTCATGATTCTGCATTATTCTCTGGCTCTGGATCTCGAAGGATAATGATAAAGTAGCTAGTTAGGAATAGGTTATCCTTGTATCGATTTACTAGTCTGTAAAGTAAGTTCTTAAGATTCAACTTTCCAAAGAAAACTCCCGAGTTCCATAAGAAATTTAAAACCACAACTTTGACAGCTACTTTAGTGCTTCTCCTGTCAAAACCCAGACTTCAGAGGGAAAATGATTGGGCGAAAAAAAGAAAGATTGCTAAAATAGAAATTGCCACTCACTTGGATCCATTTTGACCCGCTTCTGGGGCGGTTCGTCTAAGTGATCGGCCATCATATAGAGTTAGTCTGCTGTTCCTTGCTGCTGCTCTCGAGGGCAGCAGCCGAAACCGAAAATCAGGAGAAAAAAAAGGTTGTTCGGAGAAACCCGGACAAAAGAAGGGAAAGCGCACTCCTTTCTTCCTTTATCTCTTCTCGGCTTTTCTTTTCGCTTGCGATTTCTTCTTGTTTCTTTCTTGGTCTTTGCTTTTCACGTTTTCTTCTTGTTTTTCTTGTATTTATTCGTGGGGTTTTCTTCAGAGTAGAGTAGAGGTTCGTCTCTCGACGTTTCCTAGTCTAGTGCGGGCAGTTTATTAATTTGTTCCTTCCGTTCGTTTTTTCTTTTTGACAATTGCACCAGTTGTCAAAAGGATATCGGTTGTTGATCGGTGTGTGTTGTTTAGATTAATCGAACACTTTCCAACACACGGGAGGTAACTCACACACGCACACAACAAACACACACTGAGACACACAGAAGGACGCACGCACTCAGGTTTAGAGGCACTCAAATGGCGTGCACCAACACTGGCTGCTGGCTGGCTGGGATTGCGATTGCGATTACGATTTGGACTCCTTGTCCTTGTCCTTCGATTGGCTTCGATAGCTGAAGCCTCAGCTGGAGCTGGAGCTTCGAGGTAGCTGCGGAGTATCCTCCTGCCTTTGCTTTTGATTCCGATCCTGCAGCGGACTCCGCTGGCGCTGTTTCTGCAGATCCTGCAGATGCTGCTACTGTTGCTGCTGCTGCTGTTAATGCTACAGCTGATTCGGGGCCGGTGGCCAGCAACGTGGGCGGTGTCGGCGCTATCGTCACCGCGACGACGCCCGGCGGGCACCACCTTGTTGCTGTCGTCCAAATCCAGGATACAGACCCTGGAGGACCACGCAACCACCAACGCCTCCTCGTTGCGGCGCCGTTGAGATCGTTGTTATCGTTGTCGTTGCCGCCGCCGCCACCAGCCCGCACCAGGTGTTGTTCCCGCTGCTCCTGCTCCGGCGCCTCCTGCTCCTGCTGTTGCTTCTGCTCCCGATCCTTGGTTGCTGCCTGCTCCTTCTCCTGCTGCTGCTGTTGTTGTTCTCCTTCAAAGTTGTTGTTGCTGCTGCTGCCGCTGATGCTGTTGCTAATGTTGCTACCGCTGCCGCTGCTGCTGCTGCCGTTGTTGTTGCAATTGTTGTTGGTCGAACAGCAGCAGACACACGCGTGCATTTTGTGTTGTTGGGCCCCACACCAAAAGTTGACCTTGGTTGGGCGCTGCTTGTGTTGTTGTTGTTGTGCCTCCTCCTTCCGATGTCGTTGTTGTTGCTTTTATTTTTGTTATTATTGTTGGTGCCGTTTCTAGTGGAAGATGATTTGTTGCCGTTCTGTTATTATTATTATTGTTGCTACGAAGTTAACGGTTGTTTCTGATGCTGCCGCCTCTTCTTCAACTTCTTCGTTCCTTTTTTGTTCTCTCTTGTTTCATTTTTTTTTGTTTCTTATTTTTGTTTTGCTTGCAATTTTTGTTATATTTTTTTGGCGGCTTTTTTGCTTTGTTTTTTTAATGCAATTCTTCAGTTATTTAACTTAAAGTTGTATATAGATAATATAAATATCCTCTTACTGCACTTAATTCCTTTCATTTAATTTTTTTTTCGGTACAAAAAAAGCAATTCACATGTTGGCTGTTGGCTGTTGTTGTTATTATTTGTTTGTTTTTGTTATTGATGCTGCTGCTGTTGCCGTTGATGTTGTTGTTGCTTCTTCCGCCGATTGCCCCTCTAACATTGCACATAAACTGCAGCGATAGAAAAAAAAAAAAAAAACAAAAAATTAACACACAGCCTATTAGAATTTTGCAAACAACAAATCGCGCAGGGAAATATGTGCCGAAATCAGTATTTATTTATTTTTTTAGCCGCGCGCGAGTAGGAACGAAACGGGAAAAGGGAAACGGGCGAAAAGGGAACGTTGCGAGTGCGAGGCGAGGAGAATTCTCTTGTCTGTGTGTGTGCCTGTGGTGCTCCTCTTCTTTTGCCGCTTGACGACCACTCGCTGTCTCGGTCAGCTCTGACTGCCGTGAGAGCGTGTGTGCGTGCTATGTTGTTGTTGTTCTTGTCTCGCAATTATTCGCCAAAACTCGCTACTTGGCGCAGACGAGTGTGTGTTTGTCGCCTCTCGCTCTTTTGGCGCACACACGAAAAGAAAATAATAAAACCTATTTTGCCGCCAGATCCACAAAACAAGTGCCATGGAATTAATTTCAAATTAACAAATTTAGTACGAAAAAAAAAAATTTAAGAAGATTGATAAAAAAAATTCAAATCTAATTAAATTTTTCTATAAATTTTTTTTTATTGCGGAACACAAAAAATCTAGAATCCTAAAATCTAGCCAGGCACGCCAGGGAAAATTCCCTTTAAATCCCTACCAACCAATTGGCTGTTCGTAGAGTTAGTTTTCCCGAAAAAGTCGCCGTATTTTGGTTTTGCTTCCGCATTCAGAGCGGCCATCATATGAAATTCAATTTGTTGGGGCGGCGAGTGGCGAGTGGGCCACAAGCAGGACGGACATAGAGTGGGGCTGCCCGACAAAAGCTTTCATTCGCACACACAAACACTGACAAGCTCCACTAGCCCACGGACACACACTGGCACAGACGAGATGGGCGCGCGTACAGAAATTCTCCCAGAGACGACGTTTTCTCCACACACACGAGCTCTCAGGCTCTCAGCACTCAGCCACACGTAGCGAGTGGGCCAGCACGAGCACGAGTTCGACAGAGAGAGCAAGAGCGGAGCGCTCTCGCGGCGCGTGCACTGGTAGTGGTAGTAAGCGGCATTGGTGTGCATACACACAAGACGGTAAGCGGCAACGAGTGCGAGGAGCATTGGAAAAAGAAAGAAAACAGCCGACAGAAATATATTCCATTTTTTTCTGTGTCCGCTCGCTCCTCCGCTCGTCGTTTTTCGTTTTCTTCTTCACGTCGTATCAAAGTTTCTATTGCAGAAATTTTTTGTGTTGTGTCGCCAGCGTTTTGATTTTTCACAACCGGCACAAAAATCGCAAAATTATTTTGAGAAAAACCGAAATTCGGAAAAATGCCGAGCAAAATTTGAAAAAAATTTCGGCCGAATTTGAGCCGGGCATTAATTTTTTCAAACTCAACCGTTTTCCATGCACCGAATTTTGTAATATTCTGCGAATTTTCGCCGAATTTCGAATTCATACCACTGATTTTTCACATTTTCCGGCGATTTTTAAAAATTCCCACAAACTTTTTCGCACACTAAACAAAAAAAAATTCAGTCCGCTTTGTTACCGTCTTCTTGCGCGTTTCGATTCGGACTTAGTGCTGGCAAAACATCGGAGCACAATCGATCTATCGATGCTTGGCACTACACTTCTCACCGATTTCATGCTCACTATCGATGTTTTTGAACAAATTTCACATCTCTATTGAATATTGCGCGTGGATGGTTAAGTGTTAAAATTGCAGCGAACAATACTTATAATTTTGTTTACAAATTAGCGGAATATTAATTTAGTGTTGGTGTTTGAGTTCCACAGCACATAAAATAATTTTGAATGGAAATAATTAGCTTCTAGAGACACA
The DNA here is from genome assembly GCA_018904565.1 of Drosophila tsacasi. Taxonomy (NCBI): domain Eukaryota; kingdom Metazoa; phylum Arthropoda; class Insecta; order Diptera; family Drosophilidae; genus Drosophila; species Drosophila tsacasi. Next base: position 13,073 of record JAEIHY010005916.1, read on the forward strand.
AGATCACGCGATCATGAAATGTGAATTTTGTATGTAACCGATGATATCGTTGTTGCCATAACACAAAAGAATAAACAATTAAAATTTTTTTAAATATAACAAAATTTAAAAGTCTTAAGAAAAATCGATAGTATCGATGTTTCATCCGTAGAAACAGTCGCGATTTTACAGCGAATAGTGGAGGGAGCCCAGAGATGAGCATTACTCACCAGCACAAATCGGCAAATTATTTTTAAGTCAATGCTTTTTGGGAAATGTTAAACTGGCACAGCAGAGTTTGGAGACTTGTTGAATAATGACAAAATATTTTAGTACTAAGGTGTATGACAAATCTGCCTGACCTTAAATTCGTGGAAAACTAGATTTAAAAAAAAACGGATCGATAGAAGTTCAAAATAATTTTGGGTGATTTTTTAAATCATCTACATGGAAAGATTATTCGCTTTTGAGAAATTGTATTAGGTTTTCTGAATAAAAAGTAATAATAGTAAGCAACCTAACCTATTAGTCAATAGTAAATAAATATATTTTCCTCTTTTGCGATCTTATGTCAAAATATCCCAATTCCGCCAATTACAAATGACTACATTTAATATTTTGGAAATCTAAAAATATATCACGTGATTGACATATGTGATTAATATTTTAATAAATATATAAAATATAATAATTCAAAAAGCCCAACAAATAGACAAACAGTTCTTACAAAATTTCATGAAATATAAATATTTACAGAGCGAAAGCCATATCGAAGTGACTGGATTTGCGCATCTCTAATGAGCGGGTTTTCATCGGGCTCTCGCCGCGAGAAAATGAGAGCGGAAGAAAGAAAACAACAGGACGCAGCACTATCGTCGTCCTTGTCCGACGAACCGGTGGCCATGCAAACAACGTACAGAACAAATTAATTTCAAATTGTTCAAAAATTGCCCCAATACGTCGCCCATTACCCAATTTTATGGCCCGAAAAAATCTTTGGGACAATTCCAAATTTTCTTCGAGCACAATCTTCGATTTTCGCGCGCTGTTTAAGTCGGCAGCTTATTTATTTACAATTTTTTGTTATAGCGGCCGCCGTTGTTTGTTGCACATACACAGCGCACATACGCTTGCACTCTGACACACTGACGCACACACCGACACGTTGTCACGGAATAGAACGGGGTGGCTAGCTAACTGACTGGCATGTCCGGCATGCGTGCGAGCGGGATGCAGGCTGTGTCGGTGAGAGACACTCCAGCGAGACGCGTCAGCGAGTTGCGAGATTCAGAATTATGCCCGACTTTTTATTATTATTTAATTCATTTTCTCCGCCAGTTCCCATCTGCGCCATTTTATTTGCCGGCGCACGAAGCGCCTAAAAACACACCTCTATAGCAAGAGCTGAGCAATCACGGTCGTGCCTCGCGTGTAAAATTTGCGCCAATTTTCCCCCCTTTTCTTTTTTTTAGGTTGATAATATATCAAAATATCAATATATCGATGTTTTTTCTAAAGATGATATATTTATAGCGATATTTTTCTTTGATATTATTGGTCAGGCTTTTTGAAGAAAAAATTATATAAATGTTTTTAAAAATATAAAAACGGCAGAAAACAACATCGGAAAACATCACCCAAAAAAGTCTATGCATTGTACAATTTTGTAATAAATTAAAAAAATTCTAATTCTATGACTTTATTTCTGTGTAACAAATCTAAGCAATAAGCTTCTTCAGTTATCCTTTTAATATATATATATTTTGTTTATGTAATATACAAATTCTAAATAATAACAAATAATAACGCCCAAAACGACGAAAACAGAAAAATTCAGAATATTTAAGAATTCAAAGAAACAAAGGAAGCTAGTTTCGGGACGCCGAATACCCTTGGAGTTAACAATTGATCAACTGAAAGTTCATGAATTTCGGAAAGGAAAAAATTACATACGATTACTTAAAATTTTAATTTAAATAAATACTCCCGTTGAATTGCAAATGTAAATGTATTTAAATCTAAAAATATTTTGGGTACTTCTCTTGTTAGTTTCCTATTAATATTTTTATCGTTCGGTCGGCGAATATATTATATATATTCTTCAGGTTTTCATAAAAATCTTAAAAATTATTTAACCAAATAATAAAAACAAATGGCCATATTTCAGTATAAATAATTTTTTTTTAAACGACAAAAATATCTATGTATACATATTTGTATTTTTTCTTTTTTTCGTAGCTCAGACACTGAAGGAATACATTGCGTAAAACCGGACACTTGGACGGCCGACTTTTCCGTTGAATAAAAATATCAATCAAGATGATCAAGAATATAAATTTATACATTATATGAACGGGATTGACTTGAATAAACATGAATAACATGAAAATCGCAAACTAAAATCAAAAATCAAATCTCAAATATATTAAAAATCAATGAAGTAAATTTTAAGTATGTATTATAAAGTCGGACGATCCGTTCTGTTCCAGCAATACAAAAATTGGGAAAGAGTTTTACTAAAATATCCCATAACCAGCAAAATCAGGTTCTTCCAGAGACTAAATCAAATGTTTCTTCTAACAGATGGAAGGGGCCATTAGTCCTGGTAACACAAATTGACAAGCTGTTTCAAATGATTAGGATTCGATGATGTCAGTCACTGTCATTGCCCGGCCTAGTTCTCCAATTGGCTTTTGGAATTTGGCTCAGCTCTAAAATGACGGTGTGTGGGCAATTTTTCGAACTTTCTATAAAAAGCGCCATGGCTGTTCATATCAGAATATTTAGCCTGAATTGTATTTTTAAGTAAATTAAATAAGTTTTTATTATTTTTTAAGAATGTAGCGCGAAGAGTTTGTAGTGTGCCCGTCGGCTGTTCCGCGAAAAACCCAAAATATCACCTATTGCAGTCACACAAATGGTCACACTTCAGCTGATTGTGCCAGCGCTAGGAAAAGTTCTGGTTTTTTAACAATTTACCACTTCCCGCGTCATTTTCCGCTATTGAATAGTCTTGATGTAGGTGCGCAAAGCTGGGGAGCATGTGGTTGAAAGGAATCTTGGGCGGAAAACGCCGGAAAACACTTGGGAAAACAAAGTAGCAATGTTTATAACCAGTGGGTTTTACCATTGTCATCCATGTCTTCAACCTTTTTTTATAAAAGTTTCAATACATAGGTTGCATCCGACAGCGCATTGTGTTCTCAACCATTTTCCGCTTTCCACGTCATTTATCGCACGTGTAAACTCTTAGTTGGATGCGCAGCATTGGCTAGCATACGGGAAACTTTTAATCGATATCGGAAAACGTCCTAAAACATTCAGGAAATGTTGGAAATGTTCATGGAGCGAAGTTTTTCACCAGTACTTGCACTGGTATATTGATTTTCATCAATGTTCTTCACCTCTTTGTATGCCAGCTTGTAAGCATTGATATACATTACTATTGCTGTTAGACAGCGCCCTCTACTGAAAATGGAGATTCTGCAAATGTCGCTAGATGTCTCTGTTTACGATTGTTGGAAAATGTTTCGCCGCTAGAGGTCGCAAATAAGTGAAAAGTAAAAAAATATTAAAAATATATAATTATAATAATATAAATAATATATTCTGAAATTTTAAAATTGTAATTATTAAAAACAAATTTATTTAAGGTGATTTTGTTCACGATTTCGAAAATCGAAAAAATTTTGTTTTTGAGATCTCTTAAATATTTGTAAAAAACTGTATTTTTTAGAAATACAAAGCGATTTGAATAATATACTTACAAAAAAATAATATATAACAAAAAGTAATAATAAATTAAAATAAATCATTATAAATAATAAAAGTAATATTAAATAATATTAAACAATTATAAATAATAACAAATAATAATAAATAATAATAAATAATACTAAATAATTCAAAATACTAATAAATAACGATAATAAATAATAACAAATAATATTAAATCATATTGCTGTGAATCTAAATCATTAGGATTCCATTTTTAAACTATATTTTATTTATAAAACAATTTAAACCTTTAAAATAAACAAATATATAAGTATAGAAACTGATTTTATAGTTAGTTCGATCCTATAGACTAGTTATTGATTATAGAGTTTCTATATACATATGTATGTATATTCATAAAAAAAAAAAAACTTTTATTTCCCGAATGCAAACTCTGGAAAACTGGAACTGAACTGCCTTTGAACCTGTCGCTGGCACCGACAGAAAACAAAAAGCCCCCGGAGCAGCGAAGCAGCGGCAGGTTCTAAGGCTGAAAAGAACAGCGGCTCGCAATTTGGAATCGAACCAATTAGTTGTCCTTTGTCCTGGCACCTTTGTCGCCTGGTTTTCGCAACACACACCAGCACACAATCACACACTGCACTGAGGCACTAAAAATCAGATCGATTTTTCCCATGGCTGGCCCTCTTTGCTTTGCCTTGCCCAGTTTGCCACTGTTTCGATCCGAGTCCTGTTCGGGCTCGGGCTCGGGTCCTTGGTCCTTGCCCCTTGCCCCTTGCTTCTGGGTCCTTGGGCCGTGGAAGGAGCGCAGCGGGGCGTGCGGTGCAAAGATCAGAGAAGCAGGCCGCCGCGGGGCGCCCTCCACTGATGATCATTTCGACACCCCATTTATGCTGCTCGGCGGCATCTCCTCTTCTCTTCTCTCTACTCTTCTCCTATTCTCCTCGGGCAGCTCCTGTTCTCACTGCACTCGCAGAAATGGTGGCTTGTATTTTTGGGAATTATTTTAAATTATAAGTACCTATATATGTATGTATATATAATTTATAGAAGACAAGAAATGCTGGAAAACGGTTTGGAATTATATGTGTATCTCCGATATACTATATACTTTTAATTTGTAGAGTTATAATATTAATTTATATCTAAAATTGATATAAACAAAAAACCATAAGAAGCAGTCCTTGTGAATATTTGTTATCCTTAAAATATTCTTTGCTTGTAGCCCTTCAAGATAGGCAAAAAAAACGACTAAAAATAATTACAGATCCCTCTATGGTCTGGTTAATGATTTTTTTTATTTTAATAGTAAAAACCATCCTTATAAATATTTTAGTTAGAACAAAAAATACAAAAGTTTGACTATTTTACAACATAAAGCAGTAAATTATATTTATTTGAATTTTGAGTGATATTATATTATATGATTTCTAAAATTACTGAGGAAAAAATCAGAAAATATGAATTGTTTTTATTTGTTTTTTCAATTGCTCATTGATTTATTTATTTAGTTGGGTATTACAGTTTAAAAGTAGGTATATATCGTTCTTGAAAATTAAAAATTGTACATTGTATGTACTTGCTTATTTATGTATTTATCAAGTTAGTTATTTATATATTATATATATTTTTTTATTTTAATAATAAAAAACCATCCTTATAAATGTTTAAGTTAAACTATTTTACAACATAAAGTCATATATGTATCTATTTATTTAAATGTGGAGTGTTTTAATATTATTTTATTGCTATAATTACTGAGGAAAAATTAAAAAATATACATTGTTTTTTTTTTTTTATTCACTTGCCCATTTATTTATTTATTTAGTGGAGTATTACAATTTAAAATTAGCTATTTGCCTTTGTTGAATCTTAAAAAAAATACATTATATTTTTACTTACTTATTTATTAAGTTGTTAATTTATATATTTTTTTAATTTACTAGTCACACTGCATTTTCTTGTTGAAAAATTTGTATTGCTCATTAAGTAAGTTTATTTATTTACTTATGTACTTAAAATATTTTCATATTTCATTTTTGTGACTGGCGCATTAATTTAAAAGTTTTATAATAAATAAATAAATCTAAATCTAAATATATTTACATACTTTAAATATATTATTATTATTTTTTATTGTAATAACAAATACGCTTTATTTATTACAATTTTTAAAGCCAGAGTACGAGGGTCGTTTGATAAGTCCGTGACTTTTTGTATTTGCCGCGCACTTGCTCTAA
>JAEIHY010005923.1:0-18508 GCA_018904565.1 Drosophila tsacasi
AGGTATGTTTAATATAAATTGTATGTTAGAATTGTTTATTATATGTTAATTGCTTTATGTATGTCTTGTGTTGACCGAATTTATAATCATAACTAATCCCGAGTGATCGTCTTTTATAGAATATAACTTACACGGCATGAATTTGGACCAAAAAGTAAATATGTTGCGTTTCAAATAAAATTATACAGTTTTAGAGGATATGATTTGCGCATTTTTGAAACATGGAGCAACATCCGAACGGATGTTATATTAATAAATATGTTTGTAATTTGAATAAAATATTATATTGTGTCATATTGTTTCTTAACTACACAAATTTGTTATCAATAGGTTTCTGTGCAATTTACAGACAGGCAGAAAATTACGTATACGGCATGTTGTCTTATTTGGGCGGTAAAAGTAGGCGTGCCCAAAATCGTCAAACATTTTATTTTATAATAAGCGGTCCATAAATATAATATACGCCAAGTTTCAGCTTTCTAAATTTATTATTTTAATTAAAAATGTGTGCATTTTGCCCAATGTGCACTGTACATACACTTGCTTCGCTAACGTCTGGCGAAGTTTTAATACTCTTTCTAGAATTTGTTTCTCTAATTTAAGCCAGTAATTCAGGTTCATACTTATGTACAGGCATATATACATGTCTGCTTTATAGACAATGTTCAGAAATGTCAAGTGTGGAAGATCGTGTTTAAAATAAATATAAATATATACATTCATGTTCATATATACAAGAACATATTCAAATATAGATTGTTTATGACACAAGTACATACATTTAAATATCTATATTGTTTACCTAGCCCCCAAATGTGCTTTGAATTGAATGACTCAGGTGATTAAAGGTACATACAATCATGTACGCATGTTTGCTTGTAAGGCGACCAGCTGGCCAAACAAGTGGCGTTAATCAGCTGATTGGTGGGCGAGAATGGGTGGCTGCAGAAGACTTTCGGTCGCTGGCGGGCAGAGTGCACGGTGTATTGCAAAACCGGGATCATTAGTCACCGATCGATTGATTCGACTCGTTAGTGGGCGACGACAACTGTTTACTGCCTCTGCTTTTGTTTCTCATATCGCTCGTTCTCTTATTGCACTTCGGCGGCAATGACGATGAAGATACATATGTATATAGATACATCTGTACATCGGTACGTGTACCCACGAGAATATGTGTGGTGGCGAACATGTAGGCGGCCCGACAGGCTTACGGTTCTAGAAGCCATGCGAATGCCGCCGAGGAATGCGTCTCAGAGAGCCGCTCTCGGCCAACTTTCTAGCCCAATAGCCACAACCGTCTATTTATAAGTCTGATGTGTGTGTATCTTTGCATCGATCGGAGCACTCTGAGAGCGGGAACTGGAGCGCCGTCCCGATCGGGAGAGCGCGGAGCGGGGCCGAGACCCGTGAGACAGTGTGGAATATTTACCAATTAAGGCCTTAAGGAAGCCAAGCAAAGCTTACACGGGCACGGGCAGAGGCACAGGCACACGCACACTTGGCCACACTGGCCTGACATGGCACTCGGAGAGGGGCCAAAGAGCAGCACTGAGAGCGCCACGCCACATTGGGGCTGTTGGCTAACGCCAAAGGCGAATGGCGAACGGCGAACGGCGAATGGAGACGGTGGCGCTCAGTCGACGAACAACTTTGGCAGCGTGAAGACGCCGTGGACGCAATCGCCGTGGATGTGGCAAATAACTGCGAAGAGCAGCAAATCATAGTGTGTGCGCCAGTGTGTGTGTGTGGGTCGGCGGCAATGTGCATAAATAAAAACTCTATATATATTTTTTAAATTGAAATTAGAAAAGCGAACGCACACACTGGGGAGAGCGAGAGCGCGCGGCAAAAGCTTGCAGCGGAAATACTGAAAAGCAAAGTGGAAGTAAAAGTGCCAGTGTCTGTGTGCGGCCGCTAGAAAGTGGCCAAAAGTGACATCACACTCCGGGGCAGCAGAGCTGCGATAGCAGGAGCACCAGGAGTACAGCGACGAGCAATCGGGCGCCGCCTCGCGGAACATACCAGAACGAGAACAAGTCGCACGCGTCGTCGCTCAAGGTGAGCCCGCGCAACCGCACACCACCCCGCCGCCTGCTCACTAGCCGTCGACGCTTCCCGTCCAAAAATTAATCTCAACAACTGGCACGACAAATAGTCGCCGACGAAAAGTCAGAGCCAAGTATCAAACGAAAGAAATAAATAAAAAATTGTCGCTACGCAGCGAGGCGAATTCGGTGGTGGACGAGGTACGGCAGAAGAAGCGAGATGAAGCCCACTGTGATGACACCCAACCAGGCCCAAAGCAACGCCGGCGCCAACGGGGCCCCTGGTGGAGGCGCCGGATCGGGTGTCAACATACCCATCAACCGGGAGTACGCCGGCGGCGCCTACGGATCTCCCCAGCAGCAGGCGACGCATCAGCAGCACCCCCAGTTCCACAGTCCCCAGGCGACGTACGGATCACCCAGGCAGCAGTTCCAGCAAGTTCCCCCCAGCCAGCAGCAGCAGCACTTTCAGGTGAGTAGCCGCCAATGGCCGTCCGGGCCAGGGGAGTGAGAGAGCTGCAAGGTTGGCGCCTGGCAAGGTCGTCTCCTCCAGATTCGGCCCCAACCTCGACCTCGATCGCATGTTCGTGTCATTATTTTTGTAGCTCGCTGTAGTTACGGAAATTCAGACAGTGGAGCTTCTCCAAGGGAGAAACTTTCTATGAAACCGCTTCAATGTGTTCGCTTGAAAGTAATGTAAAGGCATACATACGTCATTCCCTTTTATTTGTTTGCCATCCAAATTTAGTTTAATTGCGATGGCGAATTTTAAAAATTTCTAGACGTTTAAAAAATCAGTCATTTCATGACCGTTCCTAAGTCAAGCCGTTCGAAAAATTAACTACATATGTATGTATTGTTAGCCATCTAATAATTATGAATTGACAAAGTATTACTATCAATGGCTTTTTCAGATTAAAATATCTTTAAGAGTCAAATCATTGAAATCTTGGAAAAATAAAATGAAAATAACAGTACATACTTCATAAAATTTTCAGACATAAAAAACGACAGTTTTCGTTGGTCCGAAGATCTTATATGATTACAAAAATGTTGGCCCTGGTTTCTTTTAAAAGCCTTAGAATATTCGAAAATTATACTTCCAGAACATCGTGACTATCCAAAATTCGAAATATTGTGATACCCTTGGAAATCAAGTTAGTTGTGGATTTTTAAAGTGTATGGCTTTAAAACTTTTATCGTTGGGAACTCTTTGTTGAACCATTTCGATTCAGTATTTCAAATTGATTTCTTTTATTTACCTTGATTTCGCAGCTACACTGAGCACAATATATATGTGCATGGATTCTAGAATATTCTATAAAATATATATGTACATTTGTATATATATTTATTAACTGGCGCACTTACTGCGATGGAAATGCTAAAGATAATAAATAAATACAAGCATAATTAAAAAACACCAAATATAAGGCAGGGGTTGCGTAAATGCTTTGGTTTGTGTTCCTCTCTCAGACTGGCCAACGCTGCGTATGATTAATGCCGCAACACTTGCGGAATTTTACCAGAGTCAAAAAGTACAGCTGTTTTTGGTGGCCTAATCTAATAGCCAGCAATCCAAATCTATCAAGAGCAAATGGTTGAAAATATTTAAAAATTTCTAGAAAAAAACACAAGAGTGGCGCGTTGCTCTGGCAGGCGTTCTCTTTCCTCTTTCTTGGCGTCGAGTCTCTCAGTCTCTATAGCGCTTGAGTGTTGACTAAATTCTATGTACGACTGGGATTTCCACTGTAGGTGGGCTCCATACAGTAATATACGTATGTGATGTTTCTGTTTATGTGTGTGGACATCTCTGGGTTGTCGAATAGGAATCGTAGGCGTATTTCTTGCTCAACTTTTGGCCAAGCTATGCGGGGGCCAACGCGATGCGTCGATGACGTTTGACGTTAATATAAGCGTCATCAGCCAGTTTTTACAGTGGTATGGTTAAGCAGAGCCGTAATAGTGCATAGGAACACGTGAAATGTATTACATTTACTCCATTCCGTGCTACTTAGTCTCCACAAATGTAGTTTCTGAACACAGAAAAATCAGAATTTATGATTTATTTTTATACAAAAACCTAGTTTTCAAAATAAGCCTATTCGAAGGCCTTTTGATCAACCATAAAATGGGTATCACGTCTCCTAAAGTTTTAAAACACATTTTTTTCTTAAACACTTATTGCTGTGAGTCCCCAGAAATAGTGTGCTTCGTACCCCATACCCAATGCCTTTTCATGGGAAATACTCCAAGAGAGACTTAAGCAAAACACAGACGATGAGAGAGAAACTGCGAGAAGCAGCCAGAACGAGCCAGCAGGTCCGGGAGTGGGCGACAGCCGCCTTAAAAGACCTTCTGCGCCGGTTGCTCGCCTCATTCGCAGCCAAACAATCGGACGAAGTGCGTCACGTCACCGAGCGGAAATCGCAAACTGAGAGCCCGACAAAGCGGACTGACCGCAGAACTACGAGTAGCAAATAATTGTCGAGCAGCAGTGCTCATTGATAAAATAAACAAATTAAGTCGGGTCCGTGCGCTTGAAGAGACGGGAAGGTAGGCTCGCTGCTCCACTCCCTCCTCCACCGTTCACCAACAGCTGTTCATTCACTTCGCATTGACATCACTCGCCATTCGAGCTAGTTGTTGTTCTTGCCCACACAAACATATCGCCTGGGGCTCTGAGTCACCTGTTATTTATAAACAATTCGCCCACTTTGCCAAACAATTTGCACTTTTCCTGCCCTCCCTTGCGCCCGTTCTCATAAAGCTCTCTCTCTCTCCCTCTCTGTGATTGCAGCCGAGCTTTGGATTCGAACCGGACATGGACATGGATAACATGTTTCCGCGCTCCCACCTGGGCAGGATGCATGACCCCTTCGCTGGCTTCGGCGACTCACGTAAGAGGAGCAGTTTGCATGATCCCAATGCCCAAGCTGACGATGCCTTTCAATCCTATTTCGACGACGCAGACTTCGGTTTTCCCAGGTTCTCGACGATGGGTCGGCGTGGCCGCATGGCCGGCGGCGCCAACAATCACATGGAGCACGAGGACGACTTCTTCAACCGGCTGCCATCGGAGTTCCGCCAGTATATTCCTGACGGATTTGGAGCTAGACGCGGTCCCGCTCCAGGGGCCAGTCATGTGGCCCAACATCCGCCGCAGCAGCAGCCTCAGCAGTATCCCCAACAGTCATATGCCGCATACGATGTGCCGCCACAGCAAATGCCGCAGCCGGGATTCGGTGTATCCCCACAGCAACAAGTGCCGCAGTCGCCTTCCAAGCGGCTCTGCGACGCTGCCATCCAGACGGAGGACCCTACTGGGCGCTCGGAGGTGGACTGCGCCCCGTCGGCTAACTTAAGCCAGCATGGATTACGCAACACTGTCGACATGGGCGTTAAAAGTGCCGCCGAGCAAGATATGGGACTGCGGGCGCACTCCGCCCCTCCGCCAGAGCAGCAGCAACAGAATCTGCAGTACCAACAGCAGCAACATCAGCAACACCAGCGTGCTATGCCCTCGCCCGGAGCTCAGCAGCAGCAATTCGGCACCCAAACCAGTCCGCCAGTTCAAAGTCACCAATACCCGGGGCAAAGGCAGCCACAGCCGCCGCTTAAGTCGTACTATGCGCCTCAGCAGCAGACACACCCCCAACAGAAGCAGCAGACTCCACCGCCAGCCCCACAGACTCCGGGTGGTACAAATGTGCGCACTATTCCCATCTTCGTAGAAGGTCGCACCGAGCCAATTATCAACGCCCACAAGGAGATCCCCACCCAAACTGCGGCTCCCAGTGCCCAGGAGGGTGCTGAGGCACAGGTCCAGTCTCACTTCACTCAGCAACAGCGGCCCACGCCCCTCAATACTCAGCAGCCACACCTGGACCAGGAGTTGCCCAGGGGAGCTGCCGCTGAGGGAGCCGCTGGCTTGCCGCCGCAGACTCCGCACACCCTCGACTCAATCAATAAGATCCAGGACATCCAGCGCGATGTGCTGGACCTGATGAGCAAGGTGGAACAGTTCACGGGCACCCGTCAGGACAAGGAATACGTCTACTTGGACGAGATGCTGACGCGTAACCTGCTCAAGCTCGACACCATCGACACGAACGGAAAGGACAGCATTCGCCTAGCTAGAAAAGAAGCCATTAAGTAAGTCCTCCACCCCTCCACGACAAGTGTCAATATTCGTTGACTAACTCGGCTTTTCCATTTCAGATGCATTCAGGCGTCGATTAATGTCCTGGAGGCCAAGGCCGAGGAAAATGCGCGGGCCGCGTCGGGGGTAGCAGCTCCAACATCCACCGCAGAAGAGCCAGTGAAGTCGGAGGCAGTCGCTGCCCCAGACTGTGTGGCGCAAGCTGTGGAGCCAGTAACCCCGCAGCCACAGGATGCCACGAAGATTCAAGAGCCTATCCCCCTGCCGCCGCCACCAAACACCGCCGTGCCAGAGACCAGTGGACCAGCAACAGCTCCCGAAGCACCTGTAGAGCAGCACGCCGCTAGCCAGAATGTCGCCCAGACCGGGACGACTGCAACGACGTCGGAATGATGAACACAGCGCCTCTGCAAAACAACCTTTTCGAAGCAGCTACGAGAATTAACCAAATTTAAGTGAAGGAAGGAGATTTGACAGGACTCAATTGGGACTCATTTAGGGACAGCGCCAGACTTGGTTTGACAGAATTCTGAGTTAATCTGAATAGAAGGGTAGCTAGCGAAGTACTAGAAGTGCTAGAAAGGCGTAAACGCAGACACGAAAAACTCGTGCTATGCAAGCATGCAAATCTCATGTGACAGCAGCGTTGGGTGTGACAAAACACTCATCCCACTCATCCTCAGGCGTCATGCACCCTATATGTATGTAGATTAGGCTAGTAAGAAAATTGATATTGGGAAAAGTGCCTGCATAAACGTAATTCGGAAGTTAACATAACAATTTTGTTGTAACTCGTATGCCCCCCCACATACATTTTAAAGAGCTGATTATGATTAAGCGAAGATCACCACGACGATAACTTTGAAGCAGAGTCCAGTTTTTATACGTATTTTGTGTCAGACAGCCGCCCAGGGAGAGCAAGTGGCCGTATGATCTCATACAAATCTACAGCAATTGTGCTTGGTTGCTACCGCCACTTAAGCCCGAAAACCACACAAACATCACCACCATCAGGGCACCACTTACGGCTTTTCTGCAGTTAAATTGCTAAACAAAGAGGAAATCAAAACACTTGTGGAACAACTAAGAATAAACTATTTATGCTACTAATTAATGCGAGAATAAATGTAGATATTGTTGACCAAACTCTTCACTTTTGCACAAATACCAAAATTTATTATCGAAAGGCTTAATAATTTCATCGATTTTACAATTACAATATGCATACAAAAAGCCCCGGGATCTGGGATGGAGCGCATCTCAAATACTGACTGAGTGACGAGACCCTATACAATAGATATCTTAAGAACATTTTAAAAGGACGCAACACGGCTTCTGCAATCGAAGCCAAAACAATGATATAGTATACACAAGTGGGAACAACAAATGAAGGGTTGGTTGGCGGGGAGTATACGATATATAAGTATATATGGGTATGTAGGTAAAAAACAGACGCGTGATGAACGATAAAATTCTTATAGTCGCATATAGTCATCGTTGAATCTCTTCTATGTGTATCCCATTATTGTTCAAGAGGGTGTAGTACGGGCAAAGTGTTTAAGTAGCTATAGTCCGGATCTCAAATGCAGAGGCTGTAAGCTACCTGCTGTTGGTGTGGATGTCCCAGTTGCTTGGCAATTGGAAACTCGCTTAGTTGATTATCTCGACATAATTTGCCGGGAAAAGTCCATAGGTTCCATCAGGGCCCAGGCCCTGCCACCATCCCTCGTCGATTTGATCGATATGTGTAATTACATCGCCCGGATCAAACGTAATCTCCGATTCATCGGCGGCCTGATAGTCGTAGAGAGCTCGGGCTCGCAGACCCAAGTCGCCGAGGCTCTCCTGACAAATGAAATCGTCTTCGTTCACCAGATCCGTCACTACAAAATATAATTTTAGTGGCTGAGAGTACTTTTTGAATAGCAGCTATACGAAACTCACGGGCATTCCTCTCTAATGTGCTAAGGCCACTGGTTTTCGTCGCTTGAGACTGCTGCACGGTGACCGACACTTTGGTGCGCACTTCCTCCTCCTGCTCCTGGTACACAGCCGTGTCCGTTTCATTGGAAGACGTGGTCTCGTCGGGGGACTGCGACTGCAGTGAGTTTGTTTTGCTGTGTGGCGATCGCTTAATGGTCGAGAACTGCTCGCTCTCATGAGCCAGCGGCAAGTCGTCGCCCGGCTGAGTCTCCTCCGCCTCAGCAATTGACGAGACAACCTCAGCAGTCACGGGGGCGGCATCCACAGGAGCAGCAACCACAGGAGCAGCAGCCACAGATACAGGGGTCTCCGCCGGCAGTAGTTGAGCGGGAGACACTGCGCGTGGTGGTGAAGGCACAGTTGCGTCTTGAGGCTGATTTTGGTTAAAAACGTTTATGCGCTGAGCGATAGAGTTACGTGCTGGTTTTGCTGGTGGTTGCGTGTTGAGCCTGTGGAACAGAGTAAAAGTTTAGTTTGGAATCTCTTTAAAAAAGTCCCTTCTTACTTGGACTGCAGTTGCCCTTCACTGGTGTGCTTGGTGAACATGGCCTTGGCAGCACCCACACGCGAGCCAATCAATTCGCGGGCTTCCTGGTTTCTCGCCTGACGCATGCGCTCCGCATCCGTCAGATTATTGGCAAATCCTGGTGCAGTTTTCTCCGGACTAAGTGGCTGCGGGGAGCTGTAAGCAATAGCGCGCATTATTGATAAACGACTTCTCAAGGCAAATACTAAATGTTAGCTACGTTTTTATGGGAACGTGGGCCGGCTGGAGCTTGGTGCTGCTTATAACCAACTTTTCCCGCTCCTTGTGCTCCTTCTCCTCGCGGCTGCGTTGCTCTAGCTCCAACTTTTGCAGCTCACTTCGCTTTGCTTCTTTCTCCGCCTCTAGGCGCCGCTTCTCCTCGGCTTCCTCCTTCTTCCAGAAGTCCTGCATGACGCTGGCGTTGAGCTCTTTGGTGGGAATGACTCTGGTATAGTTGGTCCCGACCGGCGCCTTCTGTTCCTCCATGACCCCACGCGGCTCCTTAAAGCTGTAAGCTGAGCTCACCGTGCTCAGCTTCTTTAGAAGCCGTTCCAAGTCGATGTCATCCTCGTTGCGGGCATTAATAGTCAGGTGGGCCCCCGAAAGCAGGTTGCCTACGTCGCGGATGTGGTTGGCACAGGTGCCTTTGCGTAGCACAGGTGCGCCCTCTCCCTTTGCATGGGGAAACGGCCACGGTTAGATTATGCGTGCGGCGATAAGATTGCGGGCTTACTCACCTGCCAGTTGATGAGTAAGTACTTGTTGAGGCCAGTTTTCGGGTCCTCTATGCGGACGAAGGCGTACATTATCTTGCCGCTGTTGAGGTCTTCGGTCAGCTCCTCCACTCCGCCGTCGCCGGTGCCCACTACCTTCAGTTCGTTGGTCTGCCCCTCGTAGCCGAACAGAGACCAGTTAGTACCGCTCTTGTCGTCCAGCACATCCTTCCATGCCGCCACGATCTGGGGCCGATTCTTTTCGAAGCTTACGGCCATGGCTCGCGTCTAAACAACCTGGAACAAAGAAATCTCTTCCAGCTTTCACCAGCTAGCCGTATTTGGGTGCCTGTTACTTTGAGTGAAAGCCAATCCACACAATAACTCCCAGTCTGTCCGCTGGCTTCGGCTGTAGTTTTAATAGAATTCCAGACTACTGCAGGCGCTTCGCAAGCACACACACAGAACCACCAGCAGAACAACAAAAGGATTTCGGACGATTGATTTTCCACCCCGTAGGTCGCGACAAGTGTCGAACTCCTGTTCCCTGGGAAAAGTTTTCGATCAACACCTGTACTTTGATTCTAATTTTGTAATTCGGCAAATGTGCACTTTATAAATCGTACGATCTATTTCCCCTATTAACTATTCGCGGGCGGCGACCGACACAATTTTTTGCACCAACTGGGTGTTGCCAGTTTAGCTTATTTAGGGCTAGATCTAGCATATTGCAAATTGGAAAAGCCTATGGAATTTGCTTCTTGTTTACAGCTTTATAAATATCTTATTGTAACCAGGGGATTTCCTGCACAACTGAATTACTGAAATTGTTGAGGTATTATTATAACTGAAAATATTGAAAGAGCAGTTTGTATGGGAACATCCGATATTTTCAGTCATTAAGTCGTTTAACGAATCCCCAAATAATATTGTGTTTTCTTGTACTTAGATGGCGCTATTTGTTTTTAACAATACGTTTAGCTTTTTTAAGCTTACTTATCAGTTTATTCGAGAGCTCATCACTGGCTAAAAGAAACTGTGTTCGGTACAGGAAAAAATACATAAAGTGTGACCGTAATCAGGCCGATCAAATGCTTCATCGATGACAAGAAGAAGAAAGAGGTAGGAATATTGAACTCAAAAACAATCGGCGCAATTTGTTATATATTTTTATATGCTTGTTGTTAAAATGTTTAAGGCGGTGTCACGGTTAAATTTTGATTGTGTGTATGCATGTGGCACGCCAATGTGATAAAGTTCTAATTTGAAGAATATAAAAGGTATATCTATATTTTACGATTATGTTTTGGTTGAACATTGCTTGGGTAAGTTTTTTGGACGATGTTATCAGAAATTAAGTCTTTCAGATAAACATTTCTCGTATGGAGCGCTTTTTTTGTCCTCAGGAAATATATAAGGAAAAAATACGTCATTGGGCGGCGTCGGAGTTTGTGCCTCATGTTATTTGCCTTGAG
The DNA here is from genome assembly GCA_018904565.1 of Drosophila tsacasi. NCBI lineage: Eukaryota > Metazoa > Arthropoda > Insecta > Diptera > Drosophilidae > Drosophila > Drosophila tsacasi. The sequence goes on from JAEIHY010005923.1 coordinate 10,908, forward strand.
CTTCATAGTGGCAAATACATAAAAATAGTGTTTTAATATCGAATCCGTTTATATTTATTGTAACTTAACTTTATATAGTTTGTTTACATAAAACAACTAGCTAAACGTTTCAGTATGACCCCATTTTCCGCCCTTTCTTTGAACTATTTCGTCTCACTGGTTTCCGAGCAAAATCTATAGCAATTTTGCTTGCAACATTTCGAAAGCAAATCTATCTTATGTCAGTACATAGCTTAAAATAAACGTACGCGAAATCAATTCAACTGTATTTCCTATTAATAAAACTTTATGTCAAGGGCCTAAACATTATTGCAAGGTTATTGGTAAAATGAGAGAATTGGAAAATTCAGACCTAGTAGAAACGGGATCAAATAAAATCTTCCAGATAATATCTGGCAGATACCAGTATTTTATGTTTGCGATATCTCGATAGTTCCACAAGAATTGGTGATACCGGCGTGAGCGAGACCCGCTATGTTATCGATAGTGGCAATCGACACTTTTACAGCTCTAATAGTATGTATTTTGGATTATTTCGTATATAAATAAAAAATTGCTCTGTCCAGCGAAAATTGTTTGGATTGACCAAAAAAAGGAATCAGCTGGTATTCAGGACCACGACAGCTTGGAAGCTTCCCGAGACAAAAGGTAAAGTCGGCTGCAATAGTTGTAGTTGTTGATCGAGTGGATGTGGAAACTCAGATGCTTTGGCAGACGCTGACCTGGCTAGCTGGCCTGCTTGGCAACAATATCACAGTTGGCAGTATTTCTGCTGCTGGCTGCTGTACTTGGTCATTGCCAAAATTTCCGCCGTCCCACCACGCTCGCTGTCATCAGCGCGGCCTCTTAAACCTGTCCCAACTGCATCGTGCTTGCGCCGCCAGCCCCTCCCCCGACGCCATCAGATGGCAACCGTTTGGCAGCAGGATTTGGCCGTACTTGTTTTCAAGTCAGTTGGAGAGTCTGAGCGATGAGCCAGCGTCAGTCTTTGTTCGGCTCGGTTCGGTGGGGATTGGCTTGGTTTCGTTCCATTTACATACACGCCAATGCAGCCAGGCTCCGCGATACACGGTATCCAGTTTGCGACCGCTCTCCGATGCGCGCGTGTGTGTGCACATGCCTTCGACCGCCCCCGGTCCCCAGCAGCCACAGCCATCCCATTGCCTCCGTCTGTGTGCGCCTGCTCATGGTCAATTTCTTTACATTTTCAGTGTGAAACTCATGCGGTGCAGGTCGCAGGCGGAGCAGCAGCAGACCACCAGACCAAGCCCACGTTGATAGGGTCCAGCATGGAATCGGCGCTGGATGTGCTCTTCAGAGCGGCGAACATGGTGCAGAACAACACGAGCGGTGAGTGAACTAGCGGGCGAGCCTTGGTCATTAACCAATTCCATTTGAAAGAGAAGCGATCGTCGCTTAGAGTTAACACAACTGACTACGGCAATGCGACCACTCGAGGGGGCGGACAAATGTGGCCCTAAGTTACCTTTGACTCTTTATGGTTTTCGCCCTTAAGCTGCTGCTATAAGCCCAGAAACCCCAAATACCTATAAAATTATACGCATTTAAACAAAGTGTCCCCGCCGTCAGTCCGCAGTGTGTCATACGGAATGGAATTCTCGACTTGCAGCGCCTTTGTCAGTCCTTTCCTACCCCCTAAGCTCTGCACTCTTCCTGACACATGACTCACGATTGCAGCAGTTCCCTTTCCGTCGGGCATCTTTTTTTTTTGTACATAACTACGATCTCTCACTCGTACATTGGCCAGCAAAAGTCTGTCCACTCAGAGGCGGGGGCTTCGATATTGGGGTCGCTGGATAAACACTCAGGGAAGCACGGGGTTCATTTAGAGGCATGCGATTCTTTTCTTCGGGTACTGTGCGATCGCGTAAACACTCCACAAATCCGAAAAATGTTTTATTTTGAAAAAAATAAAATAAAATAAAAAGAACAACAAAAAAGTCACACAAAAAACGGCAACAAAACATTCCAACAAAATGAGTTTGCGGCGCATTCCGATTCCGATTTTCATAAATGTGTCAAATGCCGCATTTTCGATGGCCACAGCGCGACACACAGACATGCGCCAGCGCCTGAATATAAACATATGAATGTACATTCATGAATACAACTGCGGTCGAAATAATAGTACTTATTTTCGCAGTTGTACAATTTTGTTTACACAATTGCTTCTGTTTCTCAAACTGTAAATGAAAGTTTTAATTTTATTGCAATAATTTCACTTTTGTTTAACGGCTTCCCGTACAACCATACAATTAAGTCGGCTACTTTTAGTATATAATTTTTAGTTGGGATTTTTTTTTTTAAATTTTTTACATCGATCAAAGAATAATTATAAGACCTTGAACACGGAGGTCGTTTAATGTTCAAAATCACCCGAATAGAGTCGTTTTTATCGCTGTACAGAAATACTTCAAAATCTACTGAACCGATCGATGATATTTTGCAATTCTTTAACTTATTCTTTAAGTTAAGTCAAGTCGCTTTTTTTTTTTTTTTAAATAAAATAAAAATGTATAAAACTAAAACGCCACGTGATTACCTCGGACATTCATCCATTAACTAATGCCTTTTTTTTTTGTAATATCGGATGATTTTGTGGTTCGAACCAACCTTTTTTGATTAGCCCATACATGTATATTATGAAATAGCATTACAAGACGAGATGATCTAGCCATTTCTGCCGTTTTTACTTAAACTACTCTCTTAGTTTTAGATAATACTTTACAACAAGTCTTATTTACCGGAAAGATCTGGTTAAGATCACTATATTTTAAAGCTTCCACAGAAACGATGAGGTTATTATGAAAAATTATACACAACTTGGTACATCCATATGTGATTCCCTCTACTCCGAAGTGAAACACTAAAAATATAATTTTATTTCTTAATCGCTTATATTTTGAGCGATGCTGTATGTACGGCTTGAATTGTAAGTCTGACTTACGGTTCGAGGCAGCGGGCAGGGCATGACAACTCTTATCAATACCCAGTGCCGTTGTTGCCACTGCGGCTAGCGATCACGAATCGTGGATGTTCGCATCTCGCACATGTGTGTTCGTACGGGCTTTGCATATTTTTCGCTGGTGCACTGGCGACATATCTTTAATACTTGCAATTTGCATTTCCCGAGCCCGCTGCTCCGTCCGTCCCCCCGCCGATCCCGGCAACTGCCCGCCCCCAGTGCGACAAACAAGCGCACGAAGCGACGCGACCGCGTGACATGCCAAAGAAATTCCCGGCGGAGAAGACTTCGCTCCGAGCCCGTATAGTATTTGGCGTGCTGGGGCGTAAATATGTGTATAATTGCTAAACAAAAAACAATTTGATTAGGCATGTTCTCTGGGCAGCAATGTAATTGCACAACTCACAAATGGTTGATAAGCTCGCGGCCTGTCCGGCGGCTCTGTTTGGGCTCTGATTTCGACCCAGTTCCCGATCGGTTCGGAGCGGGCGGCTGATAGTGTGCCGACGTGGGGCTTCTCACCCACTTCCTCTTACACTTGCACATGCAAATCAGTGGAAGAGAGAGAGAGGGAGAGGGAGAGAGCGGGAACATGGAATTCCGATAATAAACCCAATTTATGATTATGTTTGTTTCTGTTTATTTGCCCATTGGGAGATGGCTTTATCAGCCATAATTCTGAATATTTGACAAATTCCTCAGCCGGTATATATTCGGACACAAGTATGTGTATGCGTACAGCTGTCAACACACCCGAGTGCGATTTATGTGATAGCTCCGCCCGTTGTCGGCCAGAAAGAGAAATGGTCCAATGCTCAAATAAATAAAAGAACATCGCATGCGATTCCTCCACTGAGCACTGAGGTGTCCGCAGCGGCCACCTTGCTTCCCAGTGCCCAATGCTCAATGCCGCCTTTTTGTTGTGTTAGCAGATGAGCTACTAGCTGCTGTAATGGGCTTGTTTCGGGCCGATTTGATTGATCGGCGGCAGCGAGACTCGAAGTGCAGTGTCGTTAACCTGGCCATGATTAATGAATTTGTCATAATCGAATACGGCATTACGGCACGGGTTGCGTTCTCCATAAATCACGCGTAGAAGAGCGGGCCCGATCTACGCGGATCGGCCGTTAATTAAGCTGCCTTCCATTGTCCGCCAAAGAGCCCACTCTAGGCCATAATTAATAAACAAATAGTTACACAAATTGTGGCCTGTACCAGCGTGCGTTAGTATGTACCACCGACCTCCGCACAAAAGCAAAATTGTGGCAATTTTGAGCTTGGCCAGGCACAGCTGGAGACGGACACCGACCCCTGAAGGGGTACTTACGGACTTCGGCCTGGGACTGGGGGCTCATCAGGTAATTTACATGGCCTTTCGATTCGCCAGGGCCTCCTCTGTGGGCCAACACTCTCTTCCTTTTACTTGCAGCGACCAAACGGTGCGCATAATTGCCGTAAATCTTGTCCAGAAGAAAATCAAACAGCCAGCGAAACCAGTTTGGACGCTGCCACTGGGATAGGATGGGATTGGGTAGGATCGGAACGGGACGGGGCTGGTGACGGCAGTGGGAATGGGGATGGGGACTGGCACTGTGATTTGGACTAGAGCACCACCTTTCTTTTTACTACCGCTGCCACTGCCGAGAAGAGTCTTGCCCCGACTTTTATTTATTTATTTACAAATGTAACATTTGCTTATTCGCGCGCTTTCCCAGCGACTCTAGGCTGCAAAGGTGCAGCTACAGAGTCCACTGGTGGCGGGCAATATCCGAATATGTGTATCTCAGTTGTCTCAGATTGGCGGGGAGGCGTTGGGCTCTGACCTGACTTTCTTTAAAACTCAGACTCTAAAATACATACATTCTCATATATCGAGCAGTCGTTAAAACCGATTAAAAATTCGGAAAAATGTATTGAAATTTTTCTCACGCCTGATTTAGCACCGGATGATATTTTATAATGACAACTATATTTATGTTATTGTTAGTTTTGCTATTCGCCGTCGCTGCTGTGTCGATGTTGCTGTTTCTTCGAATTGTTTTTGTTGCTGTTCTGGGCAATCAAAAACCAGTTTCTCTTCAAATCGCGCGCACGCTCGAGTTTTATTTAAATTTTGAACTGGTTTGCCGCTGATTTGTGTTGTCTCCGCAGCGTATATATTATGTACCCACTAGATATATACATATATTAGATTGTTAGATTTCACAAACGGCAACAAGCCCGGCCTGTGCCTGGGACTGGAACTGCGGCTGGGTTATAACATAATTTGGCTTGTTGGAATCGAAAAGTTCTGGATGGATACCGGCGGCTGACCCCCTCATCTCATCTCGTCCGTGTGTCATGATCTTTGCGATGTATAGAGTAGCAGAGCTTCTCTGTGGCAGCGAAATAGCACTTCCGCACTGCCATTACGGTGACCCAAATTGCCCGGGAAGGGATCTCATGTTACTCTACCGACGGCCGATTTCCAAACAAAACAAATTTCAATTAGCAAAGCACTTTCCGCAGTTTTATTTTGGTTTTGGTAATTTTTTTAACGCTGCACAGCCAGTTGTCAAGCTGTAAACTGAATATGTATCAAATCGATGCAGCAATATTAGGTTGCTGCTTAGCTTGTCATTCAGCCAACTCAGAACCCAGAAGGGTAATAGCTTAGGAAATAGCAAATTGAGAAACCTCTTGTACGAAATAAGAGTGAGGTGAAAAGTATAGTTTCTGGGCTCCATTAAAATGATTTCCAAAGTTACTGGGGGCACTTCCACCTGACTTCTTTTCCCCAAGAGTGTGTAGTTTTCCCCACCTTGCGAGTAGTTATTCGGGCTCCCCTTGGATTTACAATGTTTGGACTTCGATAATTGCCTACCCATTGTTGCTGGCCCGCCAGTGAACTCTTCTGCCCTAGTGGTGTGTTGGTTTATGTTATTGCCGATGCCGATGCCGTTGTTGTCATTGTTTTTCGCTGCTTTATTTTTCGCCATGATTGCCATTCGATTGACCTCGTTGCGCATGCGTGCGCATGTTTCACGCTACACTACAAATTTTCGCGCAAAACAACAATAGCGCGGCAGCAGCAACAATAGCAACACTAACAATAACCACAGGCCGAGCTCGCTGGATGATGAGTAAGCGCGCTAAAGCCTAGGAGCGCTTTGCCCGCTGGCTCACTCCACTCGATCCGTGCGTCTGCCCATTACTCAGCCAGCCAATGGCTCGAGCTCGATTTTGTTTAATTTTCGGTTTCTTCCTCCCGAAGAGACGTGCAACAGAAAATTGCACATTTTTAGCGTGGATTAACAAACGACGATGGGGAAATGTGTATGTTTGTGGGTACACGGAGAAAAGGAAAAACAATGAGCTGGGAAGTATCGATCGATTGGCGGATGGCGCGAGATCAACAGCTGAGCTTGTGCAAGTCAGGCCTGGCCAAGTCGGGCCATATGATCAGCATCCAAGTGTACGGTGCCTGGCATCGACTCTATTCCACCTCGGACTCTCCTCCCCGTTGCTGTTAAATTCGCTGTTGCTGTTGCAGTTGCAGTAGCGATTCGTTCGGTCGCAACAGTAGTAGTTGTACTACAAATCGGGCGTAAAATTTCATGGGCCTGCTATTGAATTAAAAACGAGTTTCCTCCATGCTCCGTGTTTCAGTTGGTTTTGCTATTGTTATTGCTTTCAGCTCTCTGGCTGCTTGTGTGAGTGGCGCTTTATTGCAGTTTTCTATCTGCAGTTGTGGTTGTAGTTGCCGTTGCAAATGGTGGCGCAGTTGCATCAATGGTAGCTGCTGTTGCCGCCGTTCTGAACCCGGCCCACACACACCAAACTGCCGTGGCGCGAACTAAGCCAAACAAAGCTGGCCAAGCCCAAAAACTGGCGCAAACGTGCAGAACACCCGACCTATAACAATACGGGTAGCAGCTCTGAACACGGCACACTGCAAGCGAGTGGATCGACACAATATGCCACAGTTTCTTCGGTTTGTCCAGGTCCCATCTTTAAAGGATCAACATTATTAGTTTACTTTTACGAAACCACATACTTTTGGTTCATAACTGAGACAATACCCAAATATTTTTTACCATTTACGGTAAAAATTCTTTAAGTTTATATCACCTTCTTATTTTGTCGACATACTGTTGACTTTTCGATCTCAATCTATTTAAAAATGTGTCAAATTCATTTTTACGAATAATAACTAATATAGTCCTGTATAAATACATATTTCTCTATTTATATCTGGTACACATTATAGCTTGGGATATTATAACTTAGAGGTTGATGCTCTATGTGCATTCTGGATCAACACTATTTTGTAAGAGCCTGAAAGAATATTTGTTGTATGTTTTTTTTTCTCGTACTTGAATTCATAGAAAAATAAATGTTTTCATTATTTCTTTATTTTTTACTTATCTAAATGCTATATAGTTAAATATAATACAAAAAAGTTAAAAAGAAGTTGAGAAGTGTTCCAGGCAGAGGTTCTCGGGATATTGAAAGCAGCCGAACTCTCACTGGACCGAGACCTCATGAATACCAAGGTAAGGATATACTCAGACAACCAAGCAGCCATAAAATCTCTCGCAACAGCGAGGACTACATCAACACTAGTGACCAAATG
>JAEIHY010005944.1:0-17545 GCA_018904565.1 Drosophila tsacasi
GTGTGAAGAACCTCTGCTCTCGAAAGGACTTAATCATCGATGAATCCCGGCCACGTCAGCAGTGTGGTGATAAAAGGTAACTGAGTGTCCTCTGCTTCGGGTAAGTCCGAACTAAGATTATTATCATATTTCCTATATATAAAGCTGATAGCTCTGGTCGGTAAGGGCAAACAAATTTATTTATTGATATGAAGCTAACAATTGGTTAAAAACTAAAAGCAAACTTATTTTTATAATAAGTGAAATTCTAACACATTTTATGCTTCCGATTTATATAATAAAGTTATATCCTTCTTTGATTTATTTTAGGTATGGTATGGGTTTTTGTTAATAGTTCGTTTTAGTTTATGTATAATAGTTTATAATAATATAAATATGTAAATAATCATCGGTTTAGGGATACTTTAACTATGATTTACTCCGGATCACTTGCCTCTAAATATTTCATTTCTTTATTTATTTTTTATATTTATTTTTCTATGTTTATTTTCTCTATTTATTTTCTTGTTTCCCACACAAAAAAGTGTGTCTGCTGCTAAGACACAAATTCAATTAGCAAAAGTTTATCACAGCTCCGAAGTGTTAAGTTTTGCTGATGTGGTTAGGAGAGTTTTAAGAGTTTTGATGTCATATTTGATTAACAATCGAAAAGTCCAAGTGCAAGTGAAAGGGAAGGTATTGAAAAGGGCTTTCTAACATGTTGTTACTTTTAATAAGGTTTTCTGAATCCTTTAATGGTTTAAACTTTATTTGTAAAATTGCCTTGAAGCTAGTCAAATTTATAATTAATTCTTGATAGCTTTGAATTTGGAAATGTTGGGGATTTCTTGTTAAACTATTTGAAACTTAAATTCTGAGTTAAAACAATTAATAAAAATACATATTAAAAAACTGTTTCACGTAAATGAAGTTTTAGCAAATGACTGAGAAATGTTTTTATGTACAAAAATATAATTTTTAAAGCCTATCTTATGTTATTTATGAATTTTTGATAAAATTTTACTAAAGGTTTCTTATTTTTTTAAATTTTAGTATACTTTTATTCGGACTATTTTTAATTTTTCACAAATTTTTCTTTCTTTCTTGGAATCATTGTTTTTTTTTCCTCATTTCTTGTCTACTATTTGCCTCGGTCTCTCCTTCCCTCTTCTGTCTTTTGGTCTTCTCCACTCTCTTTATTCTACTATTTGTTTCCTCCTTGAAGTTATATACATATTTTTTTTCTCCTGTTTTCCCGCACCGCTTTCCATCTTCCGGCTCTTGATGATTCTCCGGGTTCGGCCTTTGTTTTTGTTTTGTTTTTGCCATTCTTCCTGCTCCTTTCGGCTTTCTCCTTTCTCCTTTCCCATTGCCCCATCCCAATTGCCATTTCTCCTGGCTCGATTCTCCCCCTAGATTTCCTCCTCCTCTCCTTTTCTCTTTTCTTCTCTCGCTGTTTGGCAGTTTCCATTGAAAAGCGCTCTTCACAAGCAATTAAACACACAAAAGCGTTTTGCACGCCGCGCCGCAAGCGAAACGGACAACTCCAGTGGCGGCGGCAATGGGGGGGTAATCAAGGGGATAAGAGCGAAGGGGGGTGTGATGAACTGGGGGGTGGGGGGAGGGTTGGCTAGCACCAACAATGTGGCCAAGATAAATGGATGGCAAACTCCCGGGCTGAGCTGCAAAACTGCAATATGAATAATCGCCATGGCTATAAAGGAGAATACACAGCCAAAAAATCAAGCAAGGAATGTAACTTTTTATTTAAAAAATAAATTAAGTAGGGATTTTAGTTTAGGAATACAAAAAAAAGGTGTTGAAGATGAATTAACCAGGTTTGATTGTACAGGTTTTACTAGAATATATCTCCCAGATAGGTTATATTATTAATTAAAACCTGCTGAGCGAATCAGTTGGGAATTTTAGTGAAGAAAAAGGGCTTAGAGCCTGTATATTAAAAGGGGGTCTTTTAGATTTTTTATAAAATCATAATTGAATTTGGTTTATGGAAGAATAAGCATATATATTTAAAGTATATATATAAAAATATTCAACTTTTATTATCGAGAGCAAGAAGCTGAGCAAACCAGTTGGGAATTTTAGTGAAAAAGGGTTTAAAGCCCCCATACTGATAAAGAGGTGTCTTATATTTTGTATAGAATCATATAGGAGTTTGATAAATATAGGATGTATATGGGTGTTTCTAGATATAGTTAACTTTTATTATTCAAACAGCAACGTGCTGTTTGAACTAGTTTGGAATTAAAGGAAAGAAAGGGTTTAAAGTATTAATACTAAAAAGGGATCTCTTAAATATTTTTCTGAACTATAATAGGGTTTGATTTCTTTTGGGTTTCTAAGATTTCGTTGTATTTCTTCGATTACAAGAGTTTAGTTTTAAATATGTTGTATTCATCTATAAAATATATAACTTTTAAAATATTTAAAACAACAATAAAACATTTATGAAAGATATATATCATGTATAGATTTTAGAAACCATGTTTTGATTTCCATTTTGGGATTTCTTACTTCGAGTGCAACAAGGAACGGGTGGTGGAGGGTGAAGGGTTTGGGTTTGGGTTCGTCGGTGCCGTTGTGTGTGTGTGCAGCCAACACTTTTTGTGTGAAAAGCTCTGAGGGCGTAGGGAATGTCTGGGCTCCGTCGAGTGTTTACACAAGCGATTGGCCAAGACACACAGGAGGAAAGGCCAGGCCGAGAAAGAGAGACTGCTGGCACGACGAGAGTTACGGGTGGCGAAGGAGTGGCCAAAGTACACAAAATTCACACCAACACCAACACTTGACAATTTCCCACTCACTGCTGCGAAAATGTGGAAAATGGAAATGTTTGTATGTCGCAGTCGTAGTCGCTGTCGTAGTCTCCGTCTCTTTGCCAGACAGAGAAGGCGAAGGCGAAGTAGAGACAGAGAGCGAATGGGGCGACGCTTGCCAATGGGCAAACGGCAGAATTGTCTTCGTTTCTAAGCCAAAAGCCACCTACGATATGTGTGATACATAGACACAAACAGCAACACCCACTTGGTGTCCGAGTGTGTGTGGGTGTGCGAGTGTGTGTGGAGGATGCCAAAAAGAGGATCCGTCGTTCGGTGCCCAAAGTGGCCATATATCCCCAGCATAAACAAACACAGAAAGCACTTTAATACCAAAGATTCAAACTCTTATATTTGCAGTACAGTAAGCTCTGTGAATAAGAAAACGTAAGAAGATACATCACATTTTCTACAGTAAACACTGTTTGAAAAAGAAATTAGGTTTTAAAAACAATTTAGAGTGTGTCCAAAAGTAGACTATATTCATTTTGACAATACCTTTTTCACCAACAAATATTTTATAGCATGCCTTTGGGCGGCTTTTTAAAGGGTTTCCATTGTAAAGTTTATCTTAAAATAAATCATTATTGTGATGTATCAACAAAAAGTTGAATTTCACCCACAAAATTTGTAAACAAACTCTGACTATTTTCCAATATATAAATATATAATATTGCATTTTAAATTTCATCTTGAAATAAATCCTTACTTCGATATTTCAACAATCAATTTTGTCCAACAAAATTTGTACAAAAACTTTTAAGATTTTGTCAAACCAAAAACGACTTATAAAGATCGTTTTTCACAAATAAATCCCAGCCTTAAAACGCCTGACACTTTTATTTGAATGATAACTAAATCAGAAAAGAGGAATATTTAAAGGTAATTTTCCGGTCAGTATTTTCCACATTCAAATTTAAGTGCCGGCAGGGCAATTAAGGAAAATCAATTCTCGAAAAGCCCAAAACCAGGTGGCGGCTAAACAGATGAGAAAATCTCATCGCTCATCGGGCCCAAGGAAATTAGTAAAACCCCATTTGGAATTAATTATAAATCAGTGAAAATGTTGTCAATCGATTTTGAGCTGAATATGGGAGAAGCCAAAGACTGACTCTAAGTACAGAAGTTTCCTTTTTGCCTCTGGGAGTTTGCCAGCCTTTGCAGCAGAACATTTTCCAAACTTTTATTCACATATTTATTTATTCATTTCAAGTGAATGTGGATGTGGATGTGGATGGGGATATATGGATGAAGTGAATGTGAATGTGCCTCTGAATGTGAATGTGACTGTGAGTGTGTTTTTTTGTTTGCCTCCAAGTGTCTGAGTCGTGTCAAGTCTTTCAGAGCCAACAACGAATCCATTAACAACACACAACTCTCTATGACGCTCATAAAACTCAACTCGACTCGAACGCAATGGGCGCCGCCCCATGCAGTGCATCTGGAAAAGCGGAAAAGCCCGGGAAAAGCGGGAGAGCAAAGTGTAAATGAAAACATGACACCTGGCAGAACTTTTATGATGCGCTAAAAAGCAAACTTTCCGTTTATTATGCAAAGAGCATAGCTTGAAGGGAGCACAAACAAAAAACGGTGAAAAACAAACTAGCAAGATGGCGATAGGGCAGGTGTTTCGACCAAACGATATCCGATTATCACGATATTAATTTGGATTAAGGGTAGTAATTTAATGTAGAATTGGTTTAAAGATGGTTAAATTATACGATAAGATTGCATTATGATGGTTGAATAACATTCTTACAACAGTTTTGATTAAATGATTTATCGCTCTACATATCGAATGGTAGCCATCCCCAAAGGAGTTCTCGATTAACGATAGGAAAAACTTATTTAATGCAGTCGTAGCTGAACAAATAATGGAGCCAAGCCAGGTAAAATGTATGCATTATGAAAAAAAATCAATTATACTATATATTGCTTATCATTTCTAGATTAATTATCGATTGGCGATAGGTATTAATTTTATAAAATTAACTAATTTTTACAAATAATAAATAAATAAACAAAAAAAAGCGAGATCAAGAAAGTTAAAATGCATATAATAATAGAAATAAATTTACCTATCCATCACTTATCGTTCCCAGATTACCTATCGATAACTGTGCTATTATTAATTTTTTTTCAAATCAACCGGTTTGTCGGAATGTCTAAACAAATAAACAAAATAAACATAGATCAAATTATATAATTTTACAACAATCGATATATTTATTGCAGAATTAATCGATTAAATCGATAAATGTGGAGTCCCAGGGTAGCAAAGCAACCAGCTAAGTGAGCTTTTGCACTCCTGCTTCTTTTCTTTTCTTTCCTTTCGCGCTGACCAACGGAAAAGGGAAAAGCTGGAAAAGCGGCTGGAGCTCATTACAGGACCCGCGGCTGTGTGCGTGTGTGCCGAAGTTTGTTTGCCTGCATCGTGTGCGAGTGTGTGCATGTGTGGAGGAGGGTGTTGTCCAAAGGGGCGTTGCAATAAAAAAGGCGCCAGCCTGACGACGCGTTCAGCAATTATGCCACACAATGGCTAAAAACGGACGGGGGAGCATGAAAATGTGTAAGAACCAGAACAAGAAAATGCCAAAGTTTCCCAAGGAGCAGGGTCAACACACCCTCTCTGTGGACTAGCGACTCCCTGGACTTTTTCCATTCCAACTGGGTCTTTTTCCATTGTAGGTGCGATGGGTAAACAATGAAGGTGGATTTGAAAATCAACTCAAGGGATTTGCGTGCTGACTCAGGGGACGGTCGTCTTACGGTTTAGAGAGCTATTGAAATGTAGTCTGGGATATAAGACTTTCTGAGATATCTAACTTAATTTATAGATTTGTTTATAGTCTTAAGTATAGTTTTTTAGATATTATTTTATATTTAATCCAAATTTTTATATGAAAAAATATCTGGCTAGAGTAGCTCTTTCAGAGCTCTTGAGATATTTAAGTTTTCGAGGTTCCTTGAAACCCTAGAGAACTTATTACAACGTTATTTTAGTGTCTTGTTTTTAAAGTTGTTATTGAAGCAAATTTATAAATATTATTCGTAGGTATAGAGTAGAATTAATAGATATTGGGTAAATTTTGTCTACTAATTTGCCTTAATTAAGCTGAGTTTCTTATTTTTCTTTAACAATTGTCTCAGTTTTCTTTATTGTAAAGAGTCTTACTAATCAAATTTTGTAAACAAATTTCTAAATAATTTATTTGAGGTTAAAGCTAAAATTGATAAATGATAAAGTTAAGGTTTTCTTACAAGTTTTTCTTGACTAAGCAAAGTTCTTTATTTGTATTTGTATTTGTATATTGATAAATATATATATTTGTATTTGTATATTGATAAATATATATATATTTGTATATTGATAAATATATATATATATATTTTTTTTTTGAAAATTCCCCCTGTTGATTTTTCCCAGCACACTTCCCTGACCAATCAGCCAAATGAGTCTGGCCAGCGGGCACATCAAATGAAATCGAGCGTTGTCCGAGTGCCGAGAGAAAAAATAATAAAAACCAGTGAAATGTCAAACCAGAGGGCATCATATATATATATGTATATATATATTTATATATATGTTGTATATATAGAAGAATACTGTTGGTTTTTGTTTTTTTTTTGGACAAAGCTCAGACTTGGAGGACGAACAAAGGCAAGTTGGCAAGAAGGAGCCTTGCTGGGGAAAAGAAAAGAACACTTATAAATAAAAACATGCTCATTAATGTAAAAGTCAGCTGCAGACAGAGATGGCGATGAGGCGAATAGAAATACACTTTACTTACACCGAGTTTTCCCCCACTTTCCCCATTTTCCTAAGCTCCTTTGCCCATTATGATATTGTATTGAAAGTGCCAAGTGATGCTGTCATAAAAAGTTGCTCACGGTTTGAGCTTTTCCCGGGCAAAACAAAAAAAGTAATATAAGAAAAAGAAAAATAGTAAAAAGCGAAGCAAATGCAGAGAAATAAAATTAAATTTGAGGGTCTTTGGCTGGTGTATCTTTCACTGAAGTAAAACTACAATAAAAGAAACTCTTTTAAAGTTCAAAGAACCAACACAGCATCACTTCTTAAGTGAATTTATTGAATTAAATTAATTAAATATAAAAATAGGCAAGGTCTTCTTTTCTTCTTAGAGAAAATATATTATAAAGCTGGATTTAAATTGGCTTGTAGTCTTTTTTATTAAAATGAATAAGTTGAATATTAAAATAAGAGCAAGGTCTTTGAATTATTAAAAAAAATTGCTGATTAGACTTTAAAAGCTTTTTATTAAAATAAATGAAATTTAATTTAAACTCAGTTTTAATTGTTTCAATATTTGAATATATGAAATAATTATAAAAAATTAATTTGTAAGAAAATTTGTATAATGAAACATGATTTAAATTGTTCTCAATTGAATACCGAAATAATTAATAATCAAAATATAACCAGCTTTCTAATTATTTTCTAGGTATTAAGTATTATATTTTCTTAAAATTCTTGTAGTTAAGTCAGAACACTGTAGTGTAGCCCTTCCTTTCCCATATCCTTTCTCAACAATTTGCATAGCAATTAAAGCGAGAGGAAACTGTCAAGTGTTTTTTTTTTGTGGATTCCTTGTTATTGTTGTAACCCTCAAGAACAAGGAACAAACAAACAAATAAAGAAGAGAAATCGCGTGAAAATGCGCCAAATTGTTAGACAAAAAAAAAAGGAGGAGAATTCACATTATGCACAGCCACTCAAGATGAAAAATGTGGGTGGTAGCTAGGGGGGTTCCAGCAGCTGCCAAGACGTTAAATCATTTCAGAAATTTTGTTTCAAGCAAAAAAAAAGATAAAATAAATAAAAAATGGAATAAGGAGTAAGTATAAAATGGAATTTTAGTTGCTGGCATTGTCAGACATTTCTTTTTTTTGGTGGGGAATATCTGCAAGAGGATGATGCACTTGACAGCTGCGAAAGCTGGGAAAGTTTGCTAAAGGACAGGTTGGGCGGGGGAGTTCCTTCAAAAGGCTCGATACCTGTGAGTCCTTAGCCTGTATATACACTATATATATCCAAATATATATATATATTTCGGCACGCACCCTCATCATCAGCTCTCTCTCCTGCTAGAAGCTTGCTTATAAATTAAATTCGTAATTGATTCCTGAATCCGCAATCCTGCAAATGGGATTACAACACGTTGGAAAATCGCTTGCCCCGGCATAACCACCCCCGGAGAGAAAAGCAATCATCGGGGGGGAGGGAGGAGATGGTAGAAGTTCCTGCGACTCGGAAGTTACTGGAGGAAAATTGCGTGTGGCTGTGCCTGAAGTTGAGCTTGCCCTGGCCCAGGATGTCAGTCAGTTTCAGTGAGCCCTGGGACAGGCAGGACCTTCTCCTGCTGCTCCTGCTTCTGCTGATACTCCTGCTACTCCCTCCTGTCCCCCTCCCACGTCAGCTGGCGCGTTAGTCAGTCAATAGATACGGATACGGATACGATAGCGATGCGGCCACAAAAGGATCTGTCCATCGCCTGCCTCCCCTGGCCCTACCCTGGCATTATGTGTATATATCGTGCGTATTTATCGCTCAAGTGTGCGCCGTTCTTGTTGTTGGCTTCAACCCCCGAAGGAGGATGATAAGTGCTGCATCCATCTGAAATGCCAAATCCAATACAAGACCCAGTCCCCCCTTCGGCAGTAAAAACAACAATGGAGCTTGCATTTTATAGTACAATTTCCAGGAGAGAAAAATGGGTATATATGTGTACATATATCGGGGGAAGAGTCACGTCACCCCAGAAGGAACACTCTTCGGGGATAGTATTCTCAAAAATTAGAAGGTATTAGCACTGTATTTGTTTTGAAAACCCATCAGAAAATTGAGTTGGGAATTATAGTGAACCGAAAGGACTTCTTCTTCGCTCCCTTTCCTCTATCTTCACATCCTGTATCCCTGCATTTAAAACCAACAATTAATGTTATAATTTAAAGGGAGGCAATACTCATATTAAAACGACACACAAACAAATGCGACAAAAGGCTTAAATGGGAACTCCGTTAAACCCCATAAATAATAGCTTGTAATCCCTACTAAATAGGCAGTAAAATAGGAAAAGAAGGTTGCCTAAGAAACGGCTGGAAAACGAGAGAAAAACACACATTTCCCCCGATTAAGGGTTGTGGCGACTTCCAATGTCGAAAAGGGGTTTTCACGCTTGGCTACAAGTCGTCATAAAAGTCACTAAGCGCTAATAAGTATGGGAAGGTGGAGGAGGGAACTGTTGATTTTTGAAAAGGATAAAATTCATTTGTTAAGGAAAATTATTTTTAGCAGCAAAATATGGTTTGCAAGCGGGGATTTAAGGTATTTAATTTAGCGAATAATAAATAATTATTACTAATTATAATTGGGTAATTATTTCTTAAAGGTTTTATAAGCAGTGGTTTTGAAATCACTAAAAAGCTATAAAAGCTATTATTCATTCATTTCCCTGATAAATTTTGATATATTTCATATTTTTAAGTTCTTCTTAAAGTGATACCCAACTATTAAGCTTAATACTAAAATACGGTTTTAGTTTGTTTTAAAGTATTCCTCTTCTAATTATGGATATGTATTATATCAAGTACAAATTATATATTATTTTATTTTATATATTGAATTGATTATTAAAATTATTAACAACTGTCCTTAATTAACACCAAAAGAACTTTTAACCCAAAGAAATACAAGTGGAAACCACAGACTAATATTGATGATTGCCAGTCTCTCGAGCTGAGTTTATCTGTCGCTGCAAATCCAGTTCTGGCCAAGTTTGTATCTGTCCTAGGCGTCTTCAGCGATCCACCAGATATCGCTGGATACCCGGCACCTCTCTCCCTCTCTCTCTTTCTCTCTCTCTCACTCTTTCTCTGTCTGGCTTAAAAACCGGCCTGGCCTGGCTTGGCCGGGAGAGGGACAACTCCAACAGATATTATGTTTTCCGCAGCTGTCAAATTTGATTTGACAAATGTAAATAATACAGGACAGACGACAGAGGAGAGATGTACACGACTGTTGACATAATGGAAGGCGAGCTGCTGATTTACACTTTTGGCTGCGTGTCGACATCTCGATGCGAGATCTCGTGATCAACACGATCGTGAGGAGGGGGAAATGGAGGCGGCTAAGCCCCCGTGTCACGCCTGACTGACTGACTGCCTCCGCCTCCTGCTAATGGCTACAAATTGTCACATCAGCTAAAGTAGCGAACAGAATATGAGGAAACAAAACAACAATCGGGGGAGAAAAAGATAAACAATTGGCGAAGGCGATAAACTGCAAAAAGCTAGCTAATTGGATAATGACTTCGATTTGGATTCGGATTTCCATTGAGATTTCGTTGCACTTCAGCAGGTTTTCAAGTGGAAATTAAAGGATTTTTAAGGGATATATGTATAAGTAATATATTATTATTTATAATAAGCTGGAATTTCCCTGTAGTACCTAAATATTGCTTATAACTGATATCCTATCTATCTATCTATGAATGGTGTAATAATATCCCTTGAAATTGAGTTCTTGGCCTGATGGCAATGGCAGGTGGTTAAGGGAAGCCTTAAAAAAGAGACACTTTAGCTACTAAGTTGTGGCAAAAGTAAGTTTTTTATTTATATTATTTATAATATAAATTCTGCTTTATTCTTATACTATATTATATATATTCTAGCTTATTCTTATAATGTATAAAATATATTTTACTTTATTCTTGTAATATATTATTATATAAATTATTTCTCTTTCCTTTGTATTATTTTTAAACATCTTGAAGGACTTTTTTTATACGATTTTTGATCATGTTTTGGATTGGGTATGTATTTATCTATTTATGAACATTTGTTTGTTGTTGATTACTTCATTTAAAAGTTAAGAAACCTCCTAAAAAGGCCGAATACTTTTATTAAATGTGTATACAATTTCCTTGGAAAAGGTTAGAAAGGTGCCCTTATTTATATAGTCTATCTGCTTCAAATATCATATAAATAAAAATGTTTCGTATTAATGTATTTATCTATTAAATAATATATATATTTATTTATACTCATATATTTTCAGTCAAATTAAGAGGCACATTTAAGAAACTACTGAGTAAGCATGTAAAATTAAGTTACTTTATACTTTTTAATATATATTTTTTCAGATCTTTTCCTCCTAAAAAAACCTTCTTTAAAAGGAAACTTAAAATAAATATTATTATTTAAGATATAATTAATATAATTTAGTATAGTATTATATATAATATTCCTCCCTGCAATTATACTCTAAGGATCCCAAAGGATCTCCTTAGTTCTCTGCTAAAAACATACAAATCCGTGCTGGAAAATCTCAGACTGCTGCCACAGTTGCTCGTTGTTATTGCACCTTTTGTTATTTATTTCGTTGTTATTAGTATTATGATTATTATTTTGCTGTTGTTTGCTTTGAATTGTTAGGAATTCGACACACAACACTTGCACTTTTCTTTCCTTTTTTCTTCTCTCTCGATTTGTTGTCAGAAAAAACTGGGCGCTTCTCTGCACAAAAAAATATAAAAACAAAACAGGAGGGAGGAGTGTTCACATTTCTCGGTGGCTGTGCTGCTATCGATGATCGCCTATCGATATGCAAAGCGCGAAGAACGGTAAAAAGGTCAGAGATGGCTAGCAAAAGTTTTCAAGGGGGATTCACACGTAAACACACGGCGCGACGTGGACAGGCAAAAGCGCGACGGCAAATTGCGTTTTTTGACTTGACGTGAGCTTGTGACAGGCGGCGACTGCTAAAGCCGACCGATCCAAAAACCGACATACCGCGATTTCCCACAGAAAACCGGGCCAAAAGAGAGACAGCCAGACAGAGAGAGAGAGAGAGAGAGAGAGAGAGGGAGTAACAGCGAGGGAGAGGGGGCTAGCCAGAAAGAAAGAGAGAGAGAGGGCGAGAGCGCGAGAGTTCACCACAGCTTAGGCTTAGGTTTTTGCCGCCGCTAACAAGTATTTTGACACCGCTGGATTTTTTTTTTTTAATAGGGGACAAAATTTTTTTTTTTTTCTTTCTTACATTTTTTTTAGGATTTTTTTTTTTCCCCCAGCCCTTGGGCGATCTCTCCACCCGCCGCTTCGGACTGATGTGACGTACTCGCCGCTGCTGGCGCCGCTGCCAGGCCTGCCAAAAACTCACCACGGCAGCGCTGCCCGCTTGAGTCGAAATTGAGTAACTCGAAAATCTGAGTGCGAGTTTTGAGCAAAATTCGAAACCGGTTTGGGTTTTTTTTCTTTTGCCAGGATAACGCACGAAATGAGAAAAAAAGATGTAAGAAAAAGAGCAGCCAAGCGAGTGTGCGTGCGTGTGTGTGGTGGCCATTTTGGGTGCCAGGATGCGAAGGACGAAGAACGCAGATAAATGCAAGAGAAGCGGATTTCGGCAGAAAAAAGCGGAAAACTGGAGCAGAAGATTAAGCGCGTCAAATAGGGCAGAGACAAAAAATATACAAATTCACTGAAATAAACAATGCGGGGAAAGTATATTTAAGAAAGTGTGTAAGTCGAAGGAGGACAGGTAATCAGGGAATATTTAAAAAATAAATTAGTACTAACAAAAAACCTTAATGTTTGTTAACATTACAAAGCCTAAACTTACTTTCGAAGGGAATTATAAATTAAATAATAATGTAACTGCAAATTAACTTAGAATTTATAAATTATTTGTATTTTTTTCCATTTGTTTTCATGTTTGCTCATGTTTTGTATGATTTATTTATTTTTAAGAAGTAGATCTCTTAGTTTTTGTTAAATTGAATTTATTTTTACTAAATGAATATTAATGAATTATTGTGTAATTTATATATCGCAGGAATTTCTTGTTTATCAGTTATCGTTTGAATTTATCGGCCAAGAAGTAAGGTAAGGTTCGTATTAGAAGTTTTTCTAAAAAAGACCTTATAAATCATAATCCAGGTTTTTTTTATTATTATTTTAATACAAAAAATACAGCAAAATACAAGAGAAAAAAATAAAAAACAACCAAATCAAAGGCAGTTTCTTTTAGAGGAAATAACGATAAAAACGATAAAAGTCCGTTACAGGCGGGGTCAAAGAAGAAGTACAGGCATTAAAAGGAGGCTAGCTGCGCGGAATGGCGAGGGAAGATGGCAGAGAACGAACGGTTAACGGTAGCCGAAATGCCTTATGACACTTTCCTGCGCTTTCTTCGCCTTTCTCTGTCGCCGAAGCGCCAGAACGTAATGAATAAAATATGCAATAAGCGTAAAGCAGCAGAAATATGCAAATTCGTTTACAGCGTCGCGTCGCATCCTTGCTCTCCACCACCACCCTCTCACCCACTCACAAACACTCTCTCTCTCTCTCTCTCTCTCTCTTTCGCAGCCTTATGCCAGCTGTGCGAGCAAGACGGCCATAGAGTAACGCCCCCTGCTGGTCGACCATTTTACACACACAGAGGAGTGCGTGTGAGAGCGAGAGAGAGAGAGTGAGCGAGGGAGAGAGAGGGCGAGTGCGCCTGCGCGGTGAGAGTGAGACGTCGCTGTCCTGCCGAGAGTTGAGCGTTTTCTGCAGGCAGCCGAGGTGTGGTGAGTTTTGGCTGTTACCTCACGATCGCTTTGTGGGCGGAGTCTTGTGTCGAGTGTGTGTGTGTATGTGAGAACGTGCGAGTGAGACGGAGCAACTGGGGAGAAAAGGTACTCACACACACTCACACACACACGCACAGCCATGCAGACACAGTGATTTTGTCACACAGAAGGAATGTCCTTTTCATTTTCCCTTTCTCTTTTCCTGCCCATGTCCCGCCTCGCTTTATTTTTATTTAATTTCGCTTTTTGGCGCGAAATTTTATGCCCAAATTGAAGAGCATAGGAATAAAATAATAATAAAAGGAAATTGGAGGAAAATAAGGGGGAAAACATCAGCAGTAAAAGGGATTCTTTAAGGTTTTTTTTTTAAAATAAAACCTGATACATATATATATATATTTTAAATTTATTAATCAATCAAGATTATCTTTGTTTTCACAATTAAAGATGCTTAAAATTTAGAAACGAATTATAACTGTTGTTTAAAAACTATAGTTTTAAGTAAATTTTACAGGATAATGTTTTCCCGTTTTTGATATATTTCAATATTTGTAATGCTTAACTTAAACTTAAACTTTTAAATTTATTAAAATAATCTCTACAGTATTTATTGAAACCATTAAATGAAGATTTGAATTACGAATTCGTATAATTAGTGATTTTAAAATATTATTAAATAGTTTCTGCGAAAACTAAGGGTGTTATAAAGGAATTTTTTAATTTATTGAACCTTTCTTACTTCCTAACCTTAATAATTTGTTAATTTAACACCTTTCCAGACAGTTCTTATTAGCTATTTCTATATTTAAAATGTATCTAAGTTTCTGCGAAAATTATAATTAACTTAAATTCAGTTAATTCTGCTACAAAAAAACCATTTATGGGTTTAGTTTGATGTTCAACCATATAATTTGAATATATCTCTTGATATTTAAAGTGTTTCCTGTCAATTAATTATATATTATAACATTAAATGTTTATTTTTAAACGAAAAAATGAGAAAAAAGGCAACACAGACAGCTGCTGCTACTGCTGCTGCTGTTGCGGATTGTTGCGCATTAACTGTAAAAAATGGCGCAATGTGCAATTGTTGATAATGGGGCATGTGGCGCGCATATCCTCTCGACTCGCCTCTCGGCATTTTTTGCCGTAGCCCCGGACGGACTCTGGCGCCTGCGCCTCGCCTGCTAATTAGTCGAAGCTCCCGATTCCGATCCCGATCCCGAGGGATAAATCAGGAGGGGAGACCCCATACACCCTTCGTTGTATTTGCTAAACTTTGCATTAAATTTTGGCGCTGCACAGGCAGGCAGGCAGAGAGAGGCTGTGGCAATTAATTTGGAGGCGCAACAAGCGTTGAAAGCGTCGAAATGAAGTGTGACGTGCATCGCTGAGAGGAGTCGCAGATAAACATATATATATTGTATATGTACGTTTCCTTATCCTCCGCGTGGAAGGACTGCACTGACATCTATGTTATTTTATATTCATTTTGAATAAAACAATAATTATAAGAAAAATATTAAAATTAAATAAATCAAATTTATTAATCCTTGTATAGTTCTAATGTTCAAAAGTAAAGGGTAAAACTATGCTAAATGCAGCCCTGCCTATGCAAGTGTGCCCAGTCCTTACATTGATTCAAGATGAGCCTGTTTGTATTAATTTTTTGATTACAACTATAACTAAACCTACATTAATTGAAGCGAAAAAGAAGAAAGAATTAAAAAAGTGTTTTTCTTTCTTAGCCCCAAGTTAGATCTTAGTTTAAAACTAACTTTTAGCTTTAGATAAATAAATAAATATTTTTCACTCAGTGCCTTTGAGGGGTTGCTGGGCGAAGATGAAGACCAGGCCCGTAGCCTGAAGGCTTTCCCACCTTTCCTTTTTCCATGGCTGCCTTACCGTGTCATCTTTTATTTTTGTCGGTTTCCTTCGGTTTCTCCGGCGATGTCAATGTGCGTGACTTTTTCTGGTGCAGTCAGGGGCGGCTCTAAGGGGGGTTTTACAAAGGGTTTAAGACCCCTATCTACCTATAAAATACCAAAAAAAAAATGTAATCATAAACTACCTATTAATATCAACAATAGATCGCAATAATTATGATGCTCAATATGTTATAAGTGATTTAAGATGTTAGAAGAGCATCCTAAGTTACCGTAAGCCTAAGAAAATGTTTATAATTTATATAAAATATAACAGATAATTGAATAATATAATATAAGGTATACTAATATATTGTAGATATTAAAAAAACTGATTTAACTATATTAAATTACTTCAACTAACCCTGAACGACATAAAAAGAATAAACAAAACCTGAAAAGTTAACGAAATAGACTATAATCGAGGCTGTTCTTATGTATTCCTTTGAATGTTTTAAATACTTCTTAAACTTAATTAAGGAATATAATTTATGGTATATATATAACACTCTCCCTTTAAACTATTTTAAATACAACTTGAATGAAATAAAAGATTGTAATATTTTGTAAATATGAACTTTCCTTAGGAACTATATTAGAAATGACTTGAAATAATTTAAAAAAATATATTTTAAAGTATATAGTTTAACCCTAAATTAAATACGAATATTTTAATTAGTTAATTAAATTAAATTTAATTTAAAAAATATATTTTACAGCATATATAATATAACCCCCGTGAACTATTTCAGGGATGTGCCACTGAATGTGTAGACGTTGCTGCTGCCTTTTTCCAGTTGCATCATTGAAGCATGACAACAATCATCTCCTCCACTTCTTGCAGTTGTTGCTGCTGCTGCTCTTTTTGTTGTTGTTGTTGTTGTTGTCAAACACTAGACTACAAATTGTTGTAATTATGTTGAGGTTGCGTTTCGCTTGTCGCTTCCCGATGTCATAATGCCCCATCCCCATTTCACTCCTAACCAACCTTTACCGACCTGCAATTATGGTAAAAGTTGCATGGAAAAAACAATACAAAAGGCAAGCAGAAGCAACAATAATAGTGGTAGATGTAGTATGTAGTAGCAGCAGCAGCAATAATAGTGGTAACAACAAATAACAAATGGCCAGAAAACAGAAACAACAGAAAACGTTTCATTTTCAGTTATGAATTGACAACAGTTTTTCCCTCTGCCTTTTGTCTGGCTTCTGTGTGACATGATCCGGGCGGGGCATAGCTTGTGGAAAACAACTGGGAAAATTCACCAAAAAGAACAAAATAATATATTTTAACAAACAGTATTTCTAGTGGTAAACTTTTGTAGAAGAATCCATTATTTGAAGGCTAACTGAGACTGTAATGTCTAACCGATTATGGTTTTGATGTGCTTTGATTTAGGAAAAGTCAAGGATTTGATGGGATTTTAATCAGGCTATAGGAAAAATTTAAAAATATGTATAAAAATATTCTAAAAATATTTCATTTAATATTCCCCTTCAGCGTTTTGATCAATATCTTAGGCAAGGTGGCAACGACCTTTTAATTATGACATTCAAAATGGTGGCTCGTCTCAATCCTTTCCCAAATCCACGTCCTAAGTTTGTATTAATATATATTTATTTTGTATAAATTTATAAAAGAGCGGTTTGGGTTGTTAAAGTTCTTGCTTGATACACATATACTTTCTGCATATTTAGAAACACTTTTCATTTACTTAAAGGCTTTACTCTTAAGAAATTGAAAGATATCCGCAAATAAACATAAAATAAAATAAAGATGCTCAGCTAACTTTAAAGCAATTTTCATAAGCTTTAAATACCTGCAATGTTCACCTTCATTTAATTTATTTTATTTATAATTTCAAAGTTTAATTAGTTAGCTATTTAGTTTCAGGGATCAAAAGTTAGCTTTCTTCGCGAATAACTTTTCACGCGCAGCTGACACTCATGATTTGCCCTGTTCCCGGTCATAGAGATGGCGTGTGTGGTCAACTTATGGGATGAAGACCGGACACGGACACGGACACGGACACGGACATGGACACCACACCACACCACACCATACCGTCACCGTCACCGACACGGACACAGCCACGGGGTTCGTTATGGGATGTGGCACAGGGAATAGCATAGAATAGCAGCCACATGGCATCGGCATCGCTGTGCTGGCCACATGCAACAAGCTGGATGTGGAATGGGAATGGGAAGGCATAGG
>JAEIHY010005948.1:0-15468 GCA_018904565.1 Drosophila tsacasi
ACAGAAATATGTCCTTGCCCTTTCTCAATTCACATTTTCTCCAATTTCACCGACAGCCAGGAAAATCCTCTGCAGTTAATTCCTTTTTGCATTTATGATTAATGGCTGCCGAACAGTGCAAAGTAACCGCTGAGAAAGTAAGCTGGCCGCGGAAATGGAAAAGGGGTAAGGAGGCGGTTTAGGGAAATGGAAAAGAAATGGAAATCTGCATTTTCAGGGATGGCCACACCCCATTGATTCCCCTTATTTTGGCGATGGCCCGCGGTTCCTTATTCTCCTCCAGCTCATTTTCAAATTTTCCCGAATGTCGCGACATCCGCGCCTCGTGAATTGTCATTAAAATTAGTTCCAGAACAGCCGTCGCGCGATGCAAGCGATGCAAAGGATTCGCGCACAAGTTTTTCTCATTTCCGTTTGGGAAAACTTGTCTCTGCCCAGTTTCCTTTTGTCTGCGCGAGAGAGAGCGAGGAAAATCCTTGCAAGGGGGTTGCGTGCATAAAGAAAACTCGTTTCCGCTTTCGTTCGACCTCATAAATGCAACACGTTCCAGACACTCGAAGTCCTATAAGGATGCGATATCCTTTCTTAAGGTACAGCCAGACCCTTTTGGCAAGCAGCTCCTTCCTATTCCCTACCTGAGCTGGTCTCATAAATTAGCCACAAATTTGCCGGAAAAGTTTCTTGGTATAAAAAAAAGATTTACATATTTTTAATCGTCCTGCGTTTTATTCACCTTTTTTTGGGGTAAAAATTACACCATTTCGTGGACACTTTTTCTTGGGAAAACGTGTTTCCCACTTTATTTGCTGACAGCATTAGGAAATTTATTGCCGCACGATCGCCGGGAAAGGAAAAGAAAGTTCTGATGGCCAAAAGGTGAAAGTGTAGCCGAGGATAAGAAGAAATTATAGCAAGCAGCTGCTGTGTGCGGTCAGTGGAAAAGGATTTTTTCCCAGAATCCCTCAGAAAATTTGAAATTGAGATTAAGTGACTAAGTAGACCCAAATTAATGCTAGGGAGCGGGGGAAAAGGAAAAAGGGTTTCGAGGCCAAGGATATTTGGGCCGCAAAAAGATCTTTTGATGCCAGTTTTGGGATGAGTTTCAAATGGGACAGGAGACTGACCTATGTAGGAATTAGCAGAGAGTTCAGTTCAGTGGCTGCAACCTCTGTGTCTTTTTTTATGAGAATATCATAAGGCGGGATAGATCAGATCATAAGGTCAGTAAGACAGAAAGATCTTGTAAATAAATCTTATAATACATTACTTATTTGAATAATTATGTTAATGTCGATTTACTATTAAAATATTATCATATATTTTCTTTTAAACAGCATAACATTTTAAGTGCTTCTCCTGTTTAATTTATTCCACTTACCCATAACGAATTATTTTAATTAAAAAGAACCATTTATATTTCCCCTTTGCGAGCAACAAGTCATTGCATAATTACCTCCGAAGTCTCGATAAATATGCAGAGCACATATAGGACATATGTATGTAAAATATTCGACTTCAACAGCCCATTTATTCTGGCCACCCTAACCCCCCAAAGCCAGACCCCCTGCCACCACAAGTTCCTTAGTCAAGTTCAATTTGACACGCAATCGCTGCCAACGTGGCCAAAAAGGGGGCCCAGAACAACCTGTTGTTGGCCATGTTTTCCTCCCCGATTCGGGCAGTGCAAATGCAGCATGAAAATGCTGGTAATAAGCGTTTAGACGTTGATACTTTTGATGCCACTTACAGGTGGCTTACTCGATAGTAAGCGGCCCGCTTCGAGGGGCCACAGAGACGCGAGCCAAGCCACTTTGCATATTAATGAAGCGCGTCAGTCAGTCAGTTAGCGTGGCTATTTATAAGGCCACGGAAGGCTCCGTTTGGTGCCTATCTTCGAGGTATTCCCTTTAGTTACACTGTTAGTATTAATTGTTGCTAAAGTATATCATTAAATTAGAGCAAGAATTTGACTTGTAGATTATTTTGGAGAGTAGCTGTTACAATTCCCATAATAATTACACTTTTTGACTGTATTATTTCATTTTAAGACTCTAAAATCGACTTCTGATCACATTTTCTTCCAGTGCAGGCAAGTTCCTTGGCTTGGAATTAATGTGGACAAGGCACGCGTTTCTTCATGCCCCACGTGCCTGGCTGAAGGCATTCTGCAAGCAGAAGATATTTCCCCATATTCCCATTTTGTCACCTTGCCGAAAAATCGTTGACCAAAAATATTTGGCGCGCTTTTCCTGGTTGGCCAGGTGTCGTGTTCGCACATCTTAGTCATGGCTTTATGACTTTGGCTAATAGGTTTGCTTACAACTTCCCCCTTCCTCTTTCCTTCCACTATATAATTTATATATATATGTAGATCTTGTGGGCGAAAAGCAACAAGGTCGCGACTTGCAATCTTTGGTGTCAAATCTTCGCCTCGGGGTCTCGTTAATTTCCAATTATTTCCGAATGATGTGGAGTGATGTGGGTTGTCATAGCGGTATTGCCTCACGTTGAACCGACTTTAAAAATAAACATTATCCGCCGATACATCGGCCCATTGTAATTCGCTTGCCGTTTGAAAATTTGCAACGCATTTCCGCCACAGCCGAAAATCTGAAAATCCGACAAAGATGCGACATTGAGGGATTGGCGGCTGGCTGGATTGAGGCGATTGATGGATGGCCGTCTGGGCTGATTAAATTAAATACTTAATTGCCCGCTGGTGTGATATGGTGTTAGTGGGTTAAACGTTGCCGGGCTGATTATTATTACCGCACTCGGGGGATCACGGAGCGGCCAGAGTGTGCGTTTAAAACAGCTGGCAGTTTCCGCGCGACTCTCTGGCGGTGGCAATATATATTTTTATTAACAGTTTTCCTTACACTTTATTATAGTACTTTTCCTAGCCTCATATTTATATCACTTTTAACGAGCTAATTACTTGGGCGACTCTAACACACAAAACTAACGAGTTTCGCATGCCATGGAAAATTCCTAGCGTTTTCCACGCGACTTGCGCGCGTTTTGTGTGGCCCAATTTTTATGGAGTCAAGTCGCTGAAAACTAGTTTGAGTTTTTCACGAGTCATTAATATTGAGTGGGTTTTTCTCAGCTAGTGCTTTGAGTGCGGTTTAAGAAGATTTTATATTAGAGGAAATTATTTAAATGGCGTTTCTTAGGGAGTATTTAAGAGGTTAACCTGCAATTTCATTATTAAACAACATTTTCTTGGTTTTACAACTGTTAAATTTTAATAATTAACAAAAGCAAATATTATACAATACTGAAAACTCATAAGTTAATTCTTTAAAAAAAATGTCATAAATTTTCTATGCCTAATTTATAACTTAAAATCTTAAAATCTATAAAAATTCCATTTATAAATCTGAAAATACTTATTTTTAAGCCCTGTTTGCTAATAAAGAAATAATATGTAAAACTAAAAAATCACCAATAACTTCCTAAAGAAATACTTTCTCAACATTTTAAATATATAATTAACTTATTACTTTAACCTTTAAATAAAATCCCTTTAATACATCTAAAATAGGTTTTTTTTCTTCAAACCAAGCTTGCAAATTTTCCCGCTTGCCACAACAATCGCCAGCGTTTTCCTCGCGCGTTTTTCATCGGCACTCGGTCGCTAATAAAACGCCTCAAATTATTTTGATTGGCTGCTAATGCAACTTCCTCCGCAACTGCAGACTTCTAATTATGTTGGTGCTGCTGTTGCATGTCTTCTGACCATTTTACCGCCAGTTGGCTGGTAGTAGCCCCTTGCCCCGGCATTTGCCTGGGTGCGGGTTCTCTCTCGGCCGCGTTGGAGTTTTTCGGAGTTGGGCAAATTATGATTGCACGTCTGCGCACTTTTTGAACTCGGAGGAGACGGAGGAGTAGGAGGTGACTCGGCCCCTGAGGGAGATTCCCATTTTGGCCATGCGGATATGCATGTGTGGGCTTGGCTAAATAATTTACCACCGTTCGGCTTAACGGTTTTCTGTATATTTCTATTTTGTGTTTGATCCCAGCTAATTGATAAGAGGCAGCAGCCAGAATCGAAGAATTCCCTCTGTGTTGACTTTGCTGATTTGCAGAAAAAGAAAAAATCGAAATCCGCAAAAATCAACACCTAACGAGGGTGCAAACTCTGCCGACAGAAAAAAAAAAAAAGGGTTAAGCCATATCACCTTACACATTATTTTCCCTACATTTTATCCCTGGCCCAGCTGTTAGGGTAAGGAAATGGGAAACACATTCTCATCATCATCATCGTCGTCATCAGTGGCATCATTCATTAATCATAAATTTAATTAACAAAACAGCTCAAGGAAGCCAAAGACGAGTGACAAAAGTGACAAAAGGGTTTTCCTTTTGGTTCTTGGAAGAAATCCTTTGATAAACCTTCCTTGAATCCCAATAATCCATAATTCATTTGCGATTTTTGCGGTTTGTTTTCTTCACGCCGAACAAACAAACCCCCGAAAAACAAATGACATTTGACAGTTTTTGCAAAAAGGAGAGGAAATCTGCTTGGGGTTGGACCAAATGGAAAATGGAAAATTTGCATATTTTATGCGCACTCCCAAAAACTCCCTACCAATTGCAATCGGAAGCCTGTAGAGTGCATTATTGGCAGGCAGACAGGGCTAATTAAGGCCCATTTCGGATTCAAATGGCAAATCAAATAATTTGCATAATTTTTGCATATGTCACAGAGGGACATAAAGGGGAACAATGGGAGATGGTACATGGAACTCTGTCAATATTTGCTTACATGACATTTATGCCTATCTATAATAAAGGATAATGGAATGGGTTTCGTTTGTGTAAATAAGGGAAATAGATAACTAGAAAAGTATATCAATATTAAATCACTTGATTGTACTTTTTAATATTTAATTTACTAATTTTATTAATTTATCCAATTTATACATACAGCAGATTCTTCATGTAGCGCTTGCGCGCCACCAGAGTGTAGGACTCCTTGTGTGTATGCGATAGATATTTCATTTTGTGTGAGATCTGTTTTGAGTTTGAGATTTTCCAACAGGTAGAGATGCTCTCTTCCTTTGTCCAGGTATAATTTTTCACTTTTTCCCTTTGTTTGTTTAGGTCAAGAGACCAAGTAGACGCCGTGATTCACAGGTAGTTTCGTTTTTCGATGTTCTTTTAGAGTTAGGATAGGTTAGGACTTGTCCTTAGATATTGCACTGGGAGATTAACACTAAGCACGAGTAACTACACTTGTAAAATTCCCCTCATGTTGTGCGATATTTTTTCGAGATACATTCGCCCGGCTCGTTTAGCAAGTTCTTGTTCTTTATTTCGTATTTTTTCGTAACGAACTTGACCCACTATTAAAATCGGAACCCAGTTATATATACAACCTAACCGAACGACGAATGTTTTTAAACTGAATTGAGTGTGGCAGAAGTGGTTATAGAGGTTTGAAGTTATGGTTTCAACCCTCGCTTTGAAGTGCACTGAGAAAATAATTGAAAATACTGAGGCTAGAGCGATCATTTTGAGATTTTTAATAGCTTCATAAATATTCAGAATATGAAAATAATTGGGTGCTTATAACAATCAGAGATTAATTTTTTATTAAGGGGAGAACACATTTTTGAAAGATTAAGCATAGAAAATAAAAAAAATATTTTAATTTTATAAATTTATACACTAGAATACCTCCTTAAGTAAAAAGAATTTTGAAATGCTAAGAGTAAACATTCGTTTAATTATCTCAAAAATATTTTATCTCATTATATTTATTTATCTTGTAATAGATAGTATTTTTCCGAGTGCATGTTCGATCTCTCTGAAGTTTGAGTTGCAACCCAAGCTAGTTTTTACCCTCGATCTTCGAACCTTCTCAAAATGTTCGATCGCAAGTTGGAGTTGCAAGTTGGACTGGATTTAACCCTCCGATCGATGCCATGTTCGAGGCGAACTTGAACTTGCCGAGGTATTTATCAAGCCATTATTTGATACCGGCACCGGTATACCGGATACGAGCGTGTCACAAAAGGCCCGGCCTGGCTTTATGTTCTATTCTCTCAATTTTGGGGTTGGGTTTTGGCCCCTGTCCATTTGCAGGCTTGGAACAATAGGCCCATGGGTTCTCCCATCTATAATTTCATACCAAACTTGGTCGCACATGCAAAACACACGCAAGACAATGGCACAGTCCAAGCGCACTGGAGAATAAGTCATTAACACCTGAACTGGACGGCAGGCTCACTGAACTGACAGATCAGATATCAAACTAGGCAGATAATGGGTGATATGGGGGGTGGAAGTGTCATTCGAATGGATTGAGAGAGATGAGGAAGGAAAGGGTGCAAAGTCCAGGTGGGAAATCAATGTATGTACTTTGTAAATCGGATTATATATATTATATTAGGTTATTTATTGCACATTTTTGTAATAAAAGGAAAACAGGGAAATGTATTCGTTAAGAAACCAATAGAAATAATTCTAAAATGTAAACAGGACTAACAAATTAAACAACCCAAAGGGTCTTCAGTTAAAAGTTTACAAAATTATTATTAG
This sequence comes from Drosophila tsacasi, assembly GCA_018904565.1. Lineage (NCBI taxonomy): Eukaryota > Metazoa > Arthropoda > Insecta > Diptera > Drosophilidae > Drosophila > Drosophila tsacasi. Next base: position 6,550 of record JAEIHY010005948.1, read on the forward strand.
GCATATACAAAAGACCGTCCTTATTTTGATATAAAATATCTCTAATATATGTTCTGTATTCCTTAATTAACCCTCTTAGATCCCTTATTGACCCATCCCTTAATGCACTAATTAACCTGAACTTGATAGCTTCTTCTTGAACCGAAGACCTGTTCATCTGTTGTCTCAACAGTAGACACCCATTCGCTATAAACAACAGCTGACCTAATGCCTTGGATAGGGCCAATGAGCAGCTCCTCAACCTTATCATTAAAATTCAATTCGGTTTCTTAAAGATGAGGCAAACGTTCGCATCATTTCCCCTCCTATTTTCACTTCCTCTGGCGCTACTTGTACCCTTTATCTTGAGGTACCTGAACCTCTCTGGGATCTTTGCTCCCATTTGCAACGCTTTATTAACCGTGTTGCGTTTAGTTTTCCTTTTCTGTTGTCTGTTTTTCTTTTTCTGGAGTGCAACTCTTCTTCTCCCATTTCCAATGCCGGCCATAACTTTCTATCCATTGTTTTGAAGGGCATATGGAACGCGTATTGCTCTTCCCCGCCTGAGGTTTTTATGGTCGTTCCGCTAGTCACTCAACGCTCAACACCTCATAATTCTATTGTCTCTCGACCTGTCCCGGGTTTATTTCTTGTGCCGTGTGTGAGTTTGCATACATAATCACGATAATCAGCTTCTTGGGTTAGCTTCTCGGGTTCGCCTCCTCCCCTCGTTAACTTCACTTTCTGCTAGTTTCTTCTTCATATTTCTTCCTATTTCTTCTTATTTCTTTTTATTTCTTCTGTGTTTTTTTTGCTGTTAAAATTATGCAAATTTGTCTGCGTCTGAGGCTCTGTGTTTATGTGTCGCCAGTTGACGACGCACTCCACCCAGATTTTTTCTGCTCTCGGTGTGAGTTTTTTTCTTTCTAGCTTTTTATGATTTTTTAATTTGCAGCTCACTTGAAAGCGAGGTTCCTCTGGGCACTCTCTCTCCCGTGATATTCCCCTTTTATTCTAATTGTCATCTCAGGTGTCAAAGGCGCCTGCGCACGCGTTTCTCACCCCAAAAATAAAGAAGGGACAGACCTCACCCTTCAACCCTCTGAAAAAAAAATCACTCACACTTTTTTCCCTTTAGGGGTGAGTACCCTAAAAATCCTTTTTTTAGCTTGAAATTGAGTTTGAATTTATAATTTCTGGCCTAATATTTTCTACCTCTCTCTCTGGTTCATTTTGATTTGTTCGCCCAATTGGCAGAGTTTGATTTGTAATAATTTTTTTTTAAAGTCTGAAAATGTGTATTTGTATTCAAAAAATTAACATAATTTTATGCATTTTTATGTTCCTCAATTGCCAGAAACAAACCATAGAGAATTTAACAAAATAAACTATAAATTTGTCTAGATACGCGCCGATACTCTGCATATAATTAAAAGATACATTTTACGGTTCTGAAGGAGGTGGTAACCCTGGTTTTCGATAACAAAGGCTGTAGGTTTTTAAGGTGGTTTTTTGTGGTCCAGATATGATGGTATGATTATGGGCTTTTATGAAGAAAATAGGAAAATAACTTTGTTATAAATACTATATTCTTTTTATTATACAATTTTCTATTCTATCATTTCAGTTTCTTTTCTATCAGAATTAAAATTTTTAAGAACTTTCAAGTAGGTTTTTATAGTATTTTCTTGACCCTTCTCACTTATTTTCCATACAAAACAAACTTTCCATTACAAATTCATGACCTTTCCCTTAAAATTCACCCTTTGTCTCATCATATATTCATTGTTCTTCCCTCCCCCCCAGTGCCCATGTGACCCTGACATTGATAGCAGACATTAACCCTTGACTAACTAAATTCGCCCCCCCCAAAAGGCAGTCAAATTCCCAGGCAAAAAAGCTGAAAAAGCTAATTCGTTTCAATGAAAATTTCCTCAATTACAGAACCAAATTAAATGTTAGAAATGTTCAACGGTTCTGTATATATTTCTTGTTGTATCCCATCCAGTTAGGCTTTACAAAAGGGGCGGCGATGGAGAGGCGGGGCGGCTGTTAAGGGAGGCTGTCAGTCAAGCAGACGCCGCTGCAGCAAAGTACATTAACCCATGTTGTGTGGAGGCCTCACTCGAGTGGGAATTGCTTGGGGAAGGCTGTCGTCTAACCCCATCTCGTTCGCACTTTACCACCACCCCCGTTAACCACCTCTTCTACCCCCAAAGGCCACTCAAGGTGGGGCGAGGGCGGGGGCACGGTGGGAACGAGAAGAAGTGGCAGCCACAAAACGAGAGCGACAACGACACCCTTTGGAAACATTTCTACTGCTGATTGTATATGCGTGCGTCAACAGTCGAGGTCAGAATAATAATAGTTAGGAACATGGAAATTCTGAAAAAGGCTCTAAAAAAGAAAAACTATTTTGTTTCCTAGAGATTATGTGTATTTTGTGATATATTATTAGCTAAACGTTTTTTTTTTCTTAAAGAAAACTAGGCCAGATTGAAAGTAGAATTTAGAATATTTTAAGTGCAACCCTTCTTTAGTAAGCAGTAAAAAATGATTCTAATATATCAAGAAACTAATTAAATTATTAATACAATTACTAAAATTAACATATAGTTTTTTTAGAGATAATATGTTCATTTTATCATATATTTTTGTAATTTAAAAGGCTTTTTTTAAGGACTCAAGTTGAGTTTGCATGCAGAATCATAAAAATTTCAGGTACAGGCCTTTTTTGTAGAACCTAAACAAGGATTTCTAGGCTTAGGTGATACAAATCTTTAAAATATAACAAAAACCAATTTAAATTATTGATAAATCTACTAAAATAGTTAATGTTTATTTGCATAAAACAATAAATACTTTCTAGGCAGATTTGCTATCTTTTCGATTATTTCTCATGACCTCTACTGTATTTTTATACATTTATAGTATATATTTTTTTTTGCCCGACTATGCATTAATGTGAAGCTATATGTAGATATATTCAGGGAGTTAGTTATGTAGATTTGCATGTTTTTGTTACGCTTGTTAATTTGCTCCAAATGCTCGGAAAAAAAGGAACAGAAAAGAAATGAAAACATATAAAGTGCCAAGAGGGTTTAAGCTAGTGGAAACTGATTTCCCAGAATTCCCTCCATTAAAGTGAAAGCGTCACATTGAATTACGCATTTTGAATAATTTTCCCGGTATTAAATTTTTTACCCGGGTATTTAGCGTAGTGTATGGAAATATGGATCCTAGACCGAAGCCTAACTTTCAACCCCCTCCCTTTGGGTTTTTCCACAGCTCCTCCTCGAGTTTAAGCATTTGCTGCATTGGCGCATTTTTGCAATGTTTCCGTTTTGAATTCACTTTTCATTCCCCTGTCGCCCACTCTGCCAGCCCCCCCGTATTTTCCCGCCCGTTTTTCCCCCTAGCCTTTCTGCAAATTAACAAACCGAGTTGAGCTTCGTCCTGGCCGGGTTCAGCGGCAGGAGCTGCGAATTGTGAAATGCAAAATGCCGCTGAAACTGTCTCGCGAGTGTCTCGGCGCGGCCCGTCCCCTAAATCAACCTCCGCTTTTCCTCTAGGCACACATAATTAAAACGTCATCGCTGCTGTCGTATTTGTTGCTGCTGTTGTTGGTATAATAGTCAGCGCTTTTTGTTCGCCGCTCCTCGGGGGAAAAACGGGGATATTATATCAACTTTGCCAGCGCGGAGGAGCTTCATGTGCCGTCAGGAGGTTATAAATGCGTTTCTCTGCCAGGGAAATGTGAGGGGAAATGCTATATTGGGGTAGGTGCTTGGCTTTCAGTATGAAGAAGACGGAGTGTTACAAGTTGACAAAGATTTGTGCTACTTATAAGGGAGATTTATGGTTAAATTAAAATATATATTTGCATATTTTACTTGTAAGATCAATTTATGTTTTTTGTATGGCTTAGAATTGATGTTTGATCTCAATGAATCCAAGATTATATGGATTTTAGACATACTTTTATAGAGAAAGGCTTGAAAATGATGTTAAATACAAAAAAATAAATATTTTATTTGATAGACAAATAGAATTGAATTCCTCTTAAGTACAAATACAACTCTATTACTTACTTAAACATTTCTTTATAATTTCTCAAGGTAGCAAATATTATTAGTAGAGTATTTCCTTTTCGTTAATAAGAAATTACCCTTCAATATAGCTACCTTAACCAGCGGCAAAGCACTTGAACAGGTTCACAGCTTTCCCATCTACCACTCTTTTGCCGCCCCTATAATTCACCCCCTAGAATTTTCTCATTTAATGAAATTTTAGCCCTGCCCTCCTGCCAGCTTACAAGCTTTTTCCCCATTGAGAGTTCATTTTCTCTCAGTGCACTGCAGACTTGGCAACTTTTTGTATTTTTCTGTAAAGAAAACAGAGTGTGGGAGCATCCTGTTGGCTCAACAAGGATCCGAGTTCTTGCATAATGAGAAGGCTGCTCGAATGTTTTTTTTTTTTGATTTGAACATTCGTCAGGAAGTTTGGGCAATCGTTGAGCGAATTTCAACAGTTTTTGAGTTAACTAATTTGTGGACTTCATTTACATACATATATTGGGAATTGAATGTTCGGCAAAAACTGGTTTCGATCGCATCACGCAGATAGGATTGAAAAATGAGAATCCAATAAAAGCGGCGCTCGGGGTCGAGGTTAGGGGTTAAAGAGCCTGTGCGCCAAAGAGGAGTGGTAAATCCAACATGCGGGCCCCGGAGCAAGTCGCAGACAGTGAACACACACTCACAGACTTGCACACAACAGCCAACAGTGCAGTGTCCCTACAATGTACCGCGGAGAAGAGTGAGAAACGAGCTGAAAAGAGCCGGCAGAGAGTCCTTACAAGTACGCAGACAGGCTGCCTTAAAGGGTAAGATAAAGTTTTCTTCAACTTGCACGAAGTTGAGATACTCTGAGCTGTGATAAACCTCAACTTGGTCTATTAAAATGTCAAGGAAACTTAACGAAGCTAGTGGTTTAAGCACTATATTTAATGAATTAAAGTTCATAATTAGTTCAGCAAGCTTTCTAGTTAAGTTTCCTTTGCCTAAATGAATTTCATATGTTTTAAGCTATAAAAATATATATTTTACTAATGAAATATTCATAAAAAGGTTATAAGTATTTATAATATTATTTATAGTTATTCGTTTGTTCCATAATTAAATGATTTCCCTCAAGCAAACATAGAGTATCTCATGGCAGACATTTATTCGGTGGGGGTAGATTATTTCATCAGCGTTGACAATCTCATCATGCAGCAGAGTTGGACGTTTTTAGTTGTCCTGGCTGTTTCGTGTGTCCTCTGCAAATGTCCTGACACACACAAGCCTGTGTATATTTGCTTGCAAATTTGCTGCCACACGCCTTTAAAGCCAATTTTACAGGCACCTCTATATATATACATATATATCTGCTGCTACCTCTCGCTCCTATTTGTATTTGTACGCTGCCCGAGGTTAATTTTTTCAATTAAGTGAGCTCCCGTCCCGTGTCCTGCTCTCTAACCATTGACTTTTCCAATTTAATTGCTTCGGATTCGCCCCATGCTGCCATTCGGCATTTGCAAAATGGCACAAAAAGTGGTTCCCCCCGGAAAGTTTCGAGGCTTAAGCTATTTATAGAACTGAACGAGAGTCTCCTGCAGTTTTCCCATCCCCTCTCTGGCCCCACCCAAGAAGTCATCCATCCAACAGTCAAAAGTCACAAGTGGAAAAGCTTCTTCAAAATGTATTCGGTTGCTGGCGAAATGTTGGCTCGAAATGCTAACGAATTTTCTCTTGGACTTGGACTCAGGCAGCCAGGAAAGCCAATAATGAAATTATATTAGCAATATTCGGGGAAGAAAAGTGGGGGGCGAAGAGGAAAAGTGGCTCACCCAAGGGCAAAATGGAAAAGTTTAATGCAAAAGGAACAAATGCATTTCGGTTTAAAAATTATTCTAAAGGAATGTAGTTGATGAGGAATGATTTATGCAAGATAATAATGCTTAACTTTAGAGTAAAAAAATATTTCTTTAGGAACTAACTTTAAGTTCAGATTGTTTTAATATAAATAACCTTAATAATTTACAGTTAATTCACCAAAGTAAAAGAATTACACGTATTTATATTGAAATATATTTCTCTGCCTCATTTTCTTTCCTAAAAAGTCATGATAAATATTTCCTTAAAAATTCCTTTGATATTATCCACTTTTTTTAACTTTTGGCTGGCGTAAGATTACGTGGCAAACCTTTCCCTAGTTTATTTAACTAATTTTTAAATTAAACTCTGGACTTTCCTTGTTTTATTGAAATTTCTTTGCTAACATACATTCTTACTACTCAAAACATTTCTATATTTCTCAAGGCACGAATATCCTATTATGTTAATATCCCTGCGAGGTTTATGATAATGAATTTTTCCTTTTGTTTAATGAGTCGTGACAAGGACGTGGCATCCTTGACACCATCGGAAACGACATGTGCTCACCATTTTCCAATAAAAACTGAAACCGAAACGGGAACAGCAACAGTAACAGCTATAGGAACGTGTCACAAAATGGGTTTTTAATTTGTTCAACTCATGCAGGGGTGTCAGGTGTAAAAATTCACTCTCCTGTTTTTTGTTCTTTGTGTTGGCGGATTCCACATGGCGACCACACACGCTAGCCCGCCCCCATTAATTTATTTTGGCCCTATTTTAATTGCCTGACATTTCGGCTCGTTAGCGGTAGGAAAATTGCAATAATTGATGGTAAACAAAAATATTTTAATTAATTTCAATGAACGGACGAGCGAGATAAAGGCCTGCCTCCTGCTCTTGTTTCTACTCCTCCCGTGGTGAATTCTCTTATTTTATTTCTTTTTTTTTGCATAGTAGAGGCCATTCTGTGTATGTTTTATGGCGCGGCTCCTTGGCTCATTATTAAAGCCACCTTTTGTGGCTGATTTTATGGCTCTTCCAGTTGGGTGGCCTGAAAAGGTGTCCGAGAAATGGGAGCGTGCCATTAAGAGACGCTCTTCAGGTGTCAACTCGAGTGCCACTTGGCCGCTACTAATTAAAATTGCTTTTGCCATATATGCATGAGACTTGGGCTTAAGGCCTGCATTTCAAACTCGCAAATTGATTGAATTATCCGCAAATTACTTTGAATATTAATGAGTTTTTAAGTAGGCTGCCGGAGTCATAATTTGATTGCCATGTTTCCTTGGCAGGAATTATTCATAACATTTGCTCAGCTAAAAAAGAGACACTCTCACACACAGATTTCACCTTGTTCTTCATATTTTTTTTCGGCCCTCTTCTCTGGCTCCGACATCCAAAAATAGACTTCAATTTGTGTGCCAAATTTATGGAAATGTTTTTGCCATGAAAAGCTTTTGCCTTGGGCACACCTGTGGCTAAGAAGAAGAGGCTGAAGATGAAGGAGATCCAGGAGCTGGCAAGTTTTGCTTCCTACACACTTTTTCCTTCATTTGTTGGCCCCACGGGGTCATCTCCTCCCTCTACGCTTTTCTCAGCGGACTTTCTGCCCTGTCATTCCACTTTGACTGGTCATTTCTCATTTCGGCTATTACGCATTCTTTATTCCTGGCCAAAACATCCTGGCCCGTGTGGGTGGAGGGAGAGAGAGGTGGAAAAACACACACATTGACACTGGTCTGCCCATTTTAATTAAACTCCAATTTATTTTATTGCAATATTTATCGCCTCCTGGGCATATGGAACAGGCCATTTCATGTAATTAGAAAAGGGGAAAAGTTGCAAAAATTCAGAGAATAAGTGGAAAGGAGGAAGGCTCTTTTGGGGAAATTCAGGATTTAAAATTTACATTTACTTAATTTTTTTAGCCAGTTTTTGTAGAATTACAATTTCTTATAGAGTAAAGCCTTGAATTACTTGCAAGTCGTTGTACTCAAAAGTTATTTACTTGCCAAACAGAGTTATTTTGAGTAGGCAGTTCTCTGAACTCCGCTGGGACTGATATTCCGGCTCAGCCTCCCAGCCGAAGATCTCCTCCCAGGAGGCCATGAAACATGGCCCTTTGTCAGGGCGAGAAATGCATGACCGACCATGCAAAGGTTCACTGGAAGCGATAAAACATATGACGATGCAGCACATTGCAATTTCATTTTCCCAGTCCCATGACTGCGGGTCCTACGTATAATGGTCCTTATCAGAACGCCTGGATGGTGACAAGTTTCTCACGTTTTATCGAGGAAACTCTTTTCTTTTCTTTTTGTTTTTCTGCCAAAGTTTGTTGCATATATGTATGTATATATTTCTTGTATTATTTGTTGTTTGACAGGCGACAAACCCACAAAAAGCAACGCCCAACACTTGTGCGAACAAGTTGATATTACTTTATATCTGCGTTACCTCTGGAAAAGTCTTCCTAACCAACACTCTCTGCCCTGCCATCTCTCTCTCTCTTTCCATAAATATATATATCTGTGGCAGCATCTTTGCCACATTACCACATTTATCAATAAAGTGTGCGCGCCATATTCCAACTTTTTCGGATGGATCTCCCATTGAGCGGCAGAGGTGGAGATGTGGCAGCAATGCCGCTGGCAGTTTTGCAGTTTGCAATTCGCACAATGTCCCGTTATCTGACTGCCGCCAATGTCGCTGGCGTTTGACAGTGGGCGGTTTTATGTTTCGGCTTTGGGTCCCAGCTTCATCGTTTGCCGCCTGTCAACAACATAAATAATATTCGAAGAAGTGTGAAGGAATGCGAGACAGCGCCAACTGCCAGCGGGCAAAAATGTGATAGTTTTGCGATGGTTTCAAGGGGAATAGTAAATACCCTTTCCTGTATTTCAATATATTGTATTTCATAGTACAATATATACAGTTAATCTCTGGTCAGCTGCTCTACCATTATAACGGGTGTTTTTTTTAGAGGTATAGAACTTTAAGTTGGCATTACTGTTCAAGA